>CM062933.1:11822500-12087500 GCA_031878705.1 Tapirus indicus
AGAGGAAAATACATGAAAATAGGAACATAAGCATAAGCATACAGGGTCCATGAAATCCGGCCACGACCACAGCACACGTTCTAAGTCAAGTCACACTTTCCTTGCTTTCTCTCCATCAACCTTGCTTTATTGCTGTTACGCTTGATTTCGCCTCCACTAAGGTGTTGGATATTTGGGAAGAAACAGTGTGATTTTCCCCAAAGTCCAGTCCCCCTCAAAGATGATTCCACCACATTCATTTGGTTTGGGCCCTTGGGGTGAAATCATTTTAACACATCTCTGTGGTTTCATCTGAAACATGGGCTCCTCCACCCGCCTTTCCCCAACATCTGTTTTGAGGAATATCCAGACATTGTCCTTAAACACTGCAAGGCCCTGAAAAGGACAGTTTTGGTGATCCAACAAATTCTTGACTTGAAGAAGGCCCACAGGGAATGCTGCACCATTTCAAAGAACATGGTGTCTGGACCATGACCAGATCTCGCCCTCCAGCAAGTGGTTTTTACAAGCACCTTGAATGTGTGTGTTTGACCCAACTTATTTGGTTCTTAATAAAGTACTGGCACATTTAGATTTCCATGGCACATTTTTGCCTTTATAAGGATTTTAATAACTTTTTCTCTGATATGAGCCCCGAGAACCTCTGGGTGCACGGAGCTGGCATAGGACTGTGACATGCTAGATGTCCAAAGTTAACAGCTATTGGAAATTTTTACTTACTTTCTTCTGTTTGAGTGTACTTGATGCCATTAAAGTTCTGTCTGGCGGCAGAAAAAGGTATAAAAGTGGCCGCTTAAGAAAAGCAATTTGGGCATTTGTGACAACAGCTGCCTGATACTGCATTTCATTTAATTGGAAAAGGATGCAGGAAGTCTGTGCAGCATTAAAGAAACTCAGAGTTTGGAGACCATAGGGATTTTCTCCTCTACGTTCTTCTAATAAAATTACCATTATTAAGTAATTTATTGAGTGTCAACAATGTACTAGACACTTTTTAAATTATTTGAAATGGACTGATTAAGAAAAAAAAATCATTTAAACCCTTTTGGAAGGGCTCTTCATGGACCTTCCAGAGCATGTGTTCAGCTGATAGGGTGACATTGTCATTAAGACCATCCCCCAATAGCCATGGAGTCAAAGCCAAGACCCTGAGCAGGTGTGTAAGGCCCCACCTCCACCCTCTGGCCCCAGCTGGCTCCAAACACTTCTCCACCATTTAGTCTTCCAACCACAGCCAACTGTCTGCTGCTCCCCAGTGCTCTTGGTACCCTCTCATTTTCCCAGCCTTGGCACCCACTCTTCTCCCTACTTGCCACACCCCTCCCAACTTAGTGAACTTCTTATCCCTTAAAACATAAGCATCAGATCCAGCAATTCCACTTCTGAGTATACAAAAGTATACACCCAAAAGAACTGAAAGCAGGGACTTGGGATATATGTACACCCTTGTTCACAGCAGTGCTATTCACAATAACCAAAAGGTGGAAGCAATCCAAGTGTCCATCAATAGATGAATAGGTAAATAAAATGTGGTGTATATATACAATGGAAATCATTCAGCCTTTAAAAGGAAGGAAACTCTGACACATGCTACAACATGGATAAACCAAAGGCAAATACTGTATTATTCCACTTATGTGAGGTATCTATAGTAGTCAAATTCATAGAGACAGAAAGTGGAGTGGTGGTTGCCAGGGGCTGGGCAGAGGAGGGAATGGGAAGTTCTTGTTTAATGGGTACAGAATTTCAGTTTTGCAAGATGGAAAGGGTTCTGCAGATGGATGGTGGTGATGGTAGCACAACAGTGTGACTATACTTAGCACAACTATATACTTAAAAATGGTGAAGTTGTTAAGGTGTTAGGTTATGTCTACCTTATGTGTATTTTACTACAGTTTTTTTAAACTTAGAAATAATAAAGATTTTTAAATCTCAAGCATCGTCTCTGTGAAAACTTTCCCCACCTCCCAGCACCAACAGAATTAGTCCTATTCCTCTGAGCTCCTACTGCACCTAGTACCTAATTAAAATTATTTGTCTCAATGCCATTCTTCCCTCCAGACTGGGAGCTCCTTCAAGTCAAGACTGTGTCCTTTTCATCTTTATCTTGTGTGGTTGTCACTAGGACAGTTCACAGATAATCTGACTATTTCTTTCCTGGCACATAGTAGGTTAGCTCTTCCTGATTGAATTCCTTTGGCCAATTAATCAATGAACATTTGCCACATACTCTTTCCCTTTTGCCAGATCGTGGCCACCCCATCTCCATGGGTCCCTGAGTGAGGACATGGAGTGAGACCAAGAAATAAACCTGTGTTGTTATAGGCCACCAAGATTTTAGGATTGTTACCACAGCTTAGCCTTACCCATCCTGACTGATAAATCCCTGATGCTTAGGACAGTGCTTATGATATGGCAATTACTTTAAAAAAGTCTTTAAAAGGAATGACTAATGGAATTAGCAAATTAATGAATAATAACAAACTATCCCTACAAGATAAAATCAAATATATAGAATTTACATGCATTGGTAAATCATTTAAATTTAGTTTGTAAATTGTGACCACATTGGCAATCAAGAGCAATAAGGTGATAATGAAACTGCAATTCTACCTCTAGCCTGTTATACCATTATTTATTATTATTAATAATAATAGCTAGCATGTATAGAGTTCCTGTAGCTGTAAGAGATTGTGATACAAGCTTTAGGTGTATTATTTTATTTAATAGTTTACAGTTTGCAAAACTGAGATCTAGAAAAGTCAGCTAACTTTCCCAAGACCACACAGCTAGGAACTAGAAGAGCCAGGATTTAAACCAGGTCTATCGTGTTCCAAAGGCTGTGCTTAGAACTAGAGCCCAGGAGATTCTTTCTTTCTAAAGCCCAGGAAACTTCTTCTTTAGGCCTACAAATGAGAAAAACAAGTAAAATCAGCAATGAGAAAACATCGCTCATCCCTCTGGTTGGCAAAAATTTTAAAAAGTGATATCATCCCATTCTGGCAAGATTGTCAGAAACAGACATTCTTGCATTGCAGATAGGAGTGAGAAATGCAGTCATGGTTTTGGAAAGTAAACTGGAAATATCTATTAAAACACACATACCCTTTTGCCCAGAAATTCCACCTTGGGAAATCTTATGCTACAAAAGCTAAGGACACCAATATGTACAGATGTAGGCATGAGGATATTTTTAGTGTCGAAAACTTGGAGGAGAAACTAAGTGTCTATTCATAAGGAATTGATTGCATAAAGTTCAATAAGTCCATACAACGGGATGTTACATAACTCTTGAACAGAGTGAATGAGATCCACATCCATGTTGCCCGGAGAGATGTCCATGATGTAGAATTGAGTAAGCAAAAGCAAGTTTCATGAAATGTGTATAGTATACTTCATTTTTGTAAAAACAGACAAAAAGAGATCAACAGTAAAAAAAAAAAGAAAATGTGTGTATATATTCATATGGGACGTGGAAGGATAGTCACCACCTGTTAATTGGTTAGTTACCTTGGGAAATATTTTTCACGTATTGTTTACGCAGATTTAGAGTGTTTCATTTGTATCTGAGATCTACAAAGTTAATCCAGACTTTTTAAAAAATACATGGATGACATTAATTTTTTAGATCTCAAAATATGTGAAACACTGTAAATCTGCATAAAGAAAAAAAGTGAGACATATTGGTCATTCCTTTTTATTCCTCTCCTGATACAACTTACATTGAGTGATTGGCCCAAAGTTTCTCTCCTCACCTTCACTCTGAGTCCTCAGTGTCAGACCAACTCTTTTAATATGAGATTCACCTCCCAGTCAGTACAGCTGGACCCAGCGCCCACTCTCCTCCACTTGTCTCGATTCCTTAAAACTGGACCTTGCTCCCCTTTACCTTGGGTCTTCCAGATGAAGCCCTCAGGCCATTGACTGACACCCCCCCATCTCAAGGACAGTGCAACTCTGGCTCCCCAGTGGACCAACCCAAGCACATCAAACATACTGCAGCATTCTGATGAAACTACTTTGTTTTTCAAGATGAAGCATTAAGGATCTTTCCAACCTTTCAGGGGCTGGAAGTAAGGCAGATAACAAATATTTTCTTAAAATGTCAATGTTCCTGGGTTATGAGAAAGTCAAGCACTCATCTATTAATATAAATTAGAAGTAATTTGATTAACCACATCCTAGAAAATATGAACTGCACAGGGAGCAGATTTTGTTTGAGGGGAGGGAGGCTGATAGTAACAACTTTACAGCACAGGGTCCTTTCTGGAGTGGGGCAGGATTAGGGCAGAGCTAAGTCAAATGAGGAAACCGTGTACAAGCAGACTGAGGGGAGGACAAGAGGGAGGAGGATGTTGAACAATCTCTACCTATTTTTTTTTTTTTAAATTAGGTCTGGTTGGTTCTGTGTCCCAGAAAGGGGAAGTAACTTCTTTTCTTTTCCTCTGCCCTGCACCAAAGAACTAATCCAGAACTCAGGGCCCCACTGTGAGTTGTGCTGTGTTATGAGTTAAATAAGCCCTTGTGAAAACATTTCTTGACTCACATACTTTAGGAATACCATGTCTGTGTGTGTATTTTAAATGAATAAAGAAGTGAATGAATGACTATCTTAAGAATGTAGTCACTGTATTTTCATTAGTAATCTACTGGAAAATGTAGGCCAATTTGTAGAAGGCCCCCCGTACTGAATGAAGTTAATGAGCTGTGAGCTAAAGAAAAATTTAGGGAAAAATACTAAGACATACCACCTTCTGTATTAGTTTCCTGGGGCTGCTCCAACAAATTACTACAAACTTGGTGGCTTAA
This sequence comes from Tapirus indicus, assembly GCA_031878705.1. Lineage (NCBI taxonomy): Eukaryota > Metazoa > Chordata > Mammalia > Perissodactyla > Tapiridae > Tapirus > Tapirus indicus. The sequence goes on from CM062933.1 coordinate 11,827,310, forward strand.
AATGACAAAAATTCATCCCCTCAGTCTTGAAGGCCAGAAGTCTGAAATCAAGGTGTCCACAGGGCCACACGCCCTCTGCAGGCTCTAAAGAAGAATCCCTCCTTGTCTCTTACAGCCTCTGGCGGCTCCCAGCAATCCTTGGTGTTTCTTGGCTTGTAGCTGGATAGCTCCAGTCTCTGCTTCTGTCTTCACATGGCCATCTTCTCTGTGTCTCTCCTCTGTCTGTATCTCCCTCTTCTTTCTTTTATAAAAACACCAATTATTGGATCTAGGGCCCACTCTAAATCCAGAATGATTTCATCTCCAGATCCTTAACTAATTTCTTCTTCTTCAAGACCCTATTTCCAAATAAGGTCACATTCTGAGGTTCCAGACGGACATGAATTTTGGGGAGACACTATTTAACTCACTATACCCTCCAAATGTGAAACCAATAATGTGAATATGAAAATGAAATGAGTCACCTACAGGAGTACCCCATTAACACCATTGAGAATGAGATGCTTCCCACATCCATGTAGGGAGAGGAATAGTTTCTAAATCTCAGCAAGGAAACCACAACGTAAGCTGCATAGTAATTATTTTTATCATTTAGACTTGAATAAACAGATAGAGATGTTCAGGGAGACCAGAGAAGGCAGATTCTGCAAACCTCATGGTATTTTTGGTACCGTCTAAGAAAGAGAATGTTCTGATTACAACTGCCATTATTAGTTACCTAGACCAGAATTTCTCATATTGATTTCCATGAAAAACTAATTCTATGGGATGCTAATAGAATTAACATTGTACACACACACACACAGTTTTGTGCTTAACACTCACGAAATCGCATTTGTGTGAGCAAAGCTAAGGACCTGTCCTTGTCCCATAGTGACTCACTGCAGGGCACTGGTTTGGGAGGATTGCCCTAAGCAGCCAGCTGTACTGTCTCTCTCCAACACCCCCTCTTTCTGCAGCGCTCTACTCCTGCAAAATGTGCGTACATTCCACACGTTTGCAAACTCTTAACAAGAGATTAAAAATTTCCAAGTCTCTCTCCATTAGTGAACTGAAGGAAGCAGCTATTCTCCTAAGTAAGAGAATATTATTCATCCTAAGACATAAATTGCAGAGTATACTTCAAATCACACAATGAACTTCTTAACTTAAAAATCCTGAGCCAGCCCTGATGGCCGAGAGGTTAAAATTTGGCGCTCTCACCGCTTCGGCAGCCTGGGTTCTTTTCCCATTTGCAGAACCACACCACCCATCAGTCAGTTGCCATGCTGTGGTGGCGGCTCACATAGAAGAACTAGGACAACTTACAACTAGGATATACAACCATGCACTGGGGCTTTGGGGAGGGGAAAAAAAGAGAGGAAGATTGGCAACAGATGTTAACTCAGGGAGAATCTTTCCCTGCAAAAAAAAAAAAAAATCCTAAAAATGGCATTTGAAAATGTGGGTGTACACTGAAGCATTCTGAACTTCCACCTGTCTGAAGACTTGCTAATGGTCAAAGAGATTTCTATATGTTGCTCATTTAAAAGTTGGAACTCCGGGCTTCTTGCACACGTACACATGTGCACTCACACACATGCCACACATTCCTGGCCCACTTCCACGCCCACCTCCCCATTGCCAGCCACACCTGTTTTTAAGCAGGAAGACACAAACAGTGCATCAGAACAGAAACCAATGAAGCCAGGTTGCAAGAACAGAGCAATAGGAATGGGGCAGGAGTAAAACATGGCCAAAACCCACCACTACTTAGTAAAAATCCATTTCATTTGGGTGGATCTCTATATTTCCAAAGAGTATTCTCACCTATCATCACAGTTTAAATCCACTCTTATCACTGACCCTAAAACAGGCCCCAGCACCTTGAAGCTGTCTTCTTCAGGCAGAGTAACAGCAGAGACGAACTCACCATTAGTTGTTAGTTTAACCAAGTAAGCTGATGCCTGAGTGGGATGTGTTTCAGAAAAAGGGTTCTCAGGGCCAGGGGCAGGAGGGAGATTGACATACTAGGCACTGAACAAACATTTGTTGGATCAGTGAATGGACAAAGGGATGGAGGGACTTGTCAGAATGATCCCAAGAAGACAGGGGAAGGTTGTTTAAACTTTCAGTGAATTAATAAAGTGGTTAATGAGCTCTATGTTGGACCATGACTTACACATGTTTACTTTTTATAAAATTAGAATAGGCTTAAGCCATTAATTACTAAAATCATCAGCTAATTGGAACAATATGTCTTCCATTTCAACAAGTCACTGTGTGTGTGTGGACTCAGGGCCTAGATCTATTTGTAAATATATTACTATTCCTCCGAAGGTGATTAAGATCCTGGATGCCCCCAAATTGCAGAAAGTTACCTCTAACTTGATGCCCTCTAAGAATACTTTGATAGTTGGTCCCCTCGCTATTAACTAAGCTAGGAATATTTTTAACCTCAGATTCATGTAAATTCAAAAAGATGCTGAGCACTACACTTTCTGTGCTTTGGGTAGATGGTATAACAGATTTCAAGGTCACAAAGCCAAGGCCGGGCATGTGGGGTGTGGGTCCTGACTCTGGGCCTGTGATTTGGGGCAAATGGCTTTAGTCTATCTGGATCTTAGTCTCCTCAGTAGTAGAATACAGTGTGGTAGATTAGAATAACTTCTTAAATTACATTAAGAAATATTTCTATACAGTGAAAATAAAAAGTAATATAATAATCATGGACTTAAGAAACCAAGCTTCACAAATGTATTGGTAGCTCTGTGAACTGGGCTCATCAAAAAAGGCCCAGACTTATAACAGCAGGTCCAGCAGTGAAAGCAGCCCTGAGGAGCAGGGACACATAGGCAGAGGGCTGACAGTTACAGATACAGGATTCTAGACAGAAGTCTGCCATTTGCGTTAGCTTTTTGAAATGGCACAGACACCTAGCCAAGAGGCGACTAAAAGGATCCTCAAATGGGACTCTGGACTTCAGCCGAGAACAAAGAATATTATGTGCCCACCCATTCTAAACCGGAGTACAGGGTCATGGAGACAGGACTTACTGAGAGTGTCCCAAAATATGTTCTGCCACCTTCATAACCTCCAGGCTATAAAAGAAAGAACTAAAAATTCCTTAAGATTGGTAGAGAGGATCCCTGTGGAAAGCGAAGTCAGAGAGCTGAGCTTCCTCCTCCTCCTTCCTCTTGCCATGGGTGCTAGGTCTCCCCCACTCACTCCAAGAGCGGGCAGGTTCAGCTTCCACAGAGAGCTTGACATGAGCCCCTGAAGTCTAGAGGATATGCAGACTGGTAAGGCAAGGGAGTGTCTGTGCTGCCCCTGAGGTCAAGGGAGGAGAGGGAACCTCCCTGAGAGAGAAGGAGGTGACAATGCGGAGGTATGTTTCTTAGAGCGGAAGGGACCTTGCGGAAGATAGCAAGACTTGCGGCATCTGGGAACAACCCATCCTGGAGAGCTATCCGACTGGCTGGGTGACCCCAGAAGAAAGGCTCTGCGCAGGTGCACTAGCTGAAGCACGAGCAGAGGTCGAGGCCAGACGAAGGTACAGTGGGAGGTTCCCTCATGGAGAAGACGTCTCCAAATATTCCCAGATGTGTCCCCACATCCTACGGGCATCTGCCACAGCCAGAGGGCACCCACCCAAACCGCAGACTGAGCAGGTCAGGTCCGGTTTTTCTGCCCCGACCTCTCCTTCCTGCCCCTGCTCCCCGCGTGTGTGCGTGTGTGTGTGTGTGCAGGTCTGTGCCGTCCCTGTGATCGAGGGACAGCACAGAGTAAGGAAGAGAAGAGGCCGACACCACAAGTCTCTGAACCTGTAGGTCCGGGCACCAGGTACCATGGGGGACGCATGAAGACGACATTAAAGCTTTCGTCTAGAGCATACTGGGCTTTTTAGGAACTTTTAAAGGAGTCTATGAACTAATATCTAAAAGTGACAGCAAAAGCCCTGTAATCTGCGCAAAATATCATCCAGGGGTGGGTAAGGGAGATTTCCACATGCATGTGTAAAAGAAGTGGCATGAGAACATAAAATTATTCTGTAATATCTAGCCCATCACGCCCAATTGTTAAACAAATATTTTTGCCATATTGTCCTCATGTTCTTCCTTTTAATAAATAAAACTGTATAGGTACAGAGTCCCCCTCTCCAACACCATTTACCTCCCTCCCTCCCCCGGAGCAACCTCGTCCTGAAGTTGGGGTGTGTCCTTCCCGCCTGTGTTTTTATATTCTTGCAATGTGATTATGTATTTGAAAACAGTATGTTGTATTTATTTGAAATTTGTGGCATGCTCTTTAAGGTCCCTTGTAGCTATAATTTTATAGTATAATTTGGCTTTTTTATTTTAATAAAATAACAGAAGTGAAGGGACTTTTTAAATTCCCTCTCTACGCTTACGTCTCATTGATCATGAAGGAAATACTGCGGCTCAGGACATGGTGATAGGAGGAGGCGAGCAAGAAGCTGCTAATTACACGAAGCGCGCGCTCTGGGAGAGGAAAGAAATCACAGTGCAGATACAGCAGCGTCCAGAAGAGGGCGATATCATCTCATCAAGAGAGCGCGCGCCAGGGTGGCTGCTGTGGAGAATTAATTTGGATAATTAGACCTAGGCCTCTGACAGAACTTCTAAGGAGAAGGTAAAATTAGAAAACACGAGCCCGATCATGTGAATTATTTGCCAAGGTCGCAAAGCTAGTTAAGCTCCTTCTGCCTTCCAGCCCAGCACTGGGAGGTCCGTTAGGAGCCCTGCGAATGATTCAGCAAACACGGGAAATCAGAATAGTCTAAATCAGATCACGGATGGGATTTGTACTTTTTATTGAATTTCTTATGCTCCCTTGTGCCAGTTTCAAGCTCTCATCGTGTTCAATCGGGCACTCATCATCAAGATGATATTAGGGCTTGAGGAAACAACCAGAGATGAAGAATTCACTAACTGATAAAATTATAAAAACATGCAGAAACAGGGGTATTTTAAACCCAAAAAAGAAACTTTAAGCTCCCATTCTTTACATTTGGTCTAAGCACGTGTTGATAATGTTTTGCATGAAACTCTCAGAGTGATATCTAAAGAACATTCTACTCACCTACCAGTTGCGGTAGAAGCATTAGTCAGATTGGGAGGGTTTATGCTGGAGTCACAAGACAGCCAGGCATCTGGTGAGCTAACCTTATAAAACTGGGTCAGCAAACAGGCCCAGAGCTTATTTTCATAAATAGTTTTCTGGGAAGACAGCCATACCCATTTGTTTACATATCATCTGTGGCGGCCTTAGAGCACTGAGTAGTCATCACAGAGACACACAACATCTTCGATTTGGCCTCTTAGCCTGCAAAGCCTAAAATATATACTACTTGGTCTTTTACAAGACACATTTGCTGACCCCCCCCCCCCATAAAGCAATGCTGACTTATAAAACTTCCTATGATGATTAAAATGTTCTATCTCTGCACTGTCCATACAGTAGCCACCAGCCACGTGTGGCCATTGAGACTCGGAGAAATGTGACTAGTGGTTCCCATATTGGACAGCAAGTGAAGAACAGAATGTTTTATTTTAATTTCCATTAATTGAAATTGAAATAGCCACATGTGGCCAGGAGCTTTGAGGGGCTAGTAGTCTAACAGCACTTATCAATCTCTTACCTGCCCACAGTGCTGGGAGTGTGTTATTTACAGAAACCAGCTGTGGGACATGTTTACCAGGAAATAATTCACTGACCCTGGCTTTATCATGGTAGGAACGGGGATGTTGTGCTTTCTTTGTGACTTCCGCATCAACTATCTTATCCTAACTTTCCCACACTTCCTTCAGAAAGACCATAACTCAAAAGCTCTTCTGAGGGAAAAACAGGGAAAGCGTGTAAACTGGTACTTCATTTCTTTGTCTTATATTTAGCACTGATATGTTTGTATCAGTGTATCATTCAGGAATACCTTGGCTGCAGGTAACAGAGTACCTATCAGTGGCCTAAGCAATCAGAGCTTATTTATTTTGTGTGTGTGTGTGAGGAAGACCAGCCCTGAGCTAACATCTGTTGCCAATCCTCTTCTTTTTGCTGAGGAAGATTGGCCCTGAGCTAACATCCATGCCCATCTTCCTCTACTTTATATGGGACTCCACCACAGCATGGCTTGATAAGCCATGCATGGGTCCACACCCAGGATCCAAACCTGCAAACCCCGGGCCACCGAAGTGGAGCACGTGAACTTAACCGCTATGGCACCAGCCAGCCCCCCAGAGTTTATTTTTTCATGTAACAAGCAGTCTGGAAACAGACAGCTTCTGGCATTGGTCCAGCAGTTCCACAGTGTCAGAACCAATGTCTCTACAATTCTCTTGGACTTTCCTTCTTGGTTGTAAAATGGTTGCTGACACATTTAAAGAAAAAGAAGTGGGAATGGGTGTTGCACCCAACAAGTCTGTCCCTTTTATCAGGAAAGTAAAAGATTTTCCAGTAGACACCCTGGATACAAACCCTTGCTTGACTGGTGTCTGGGAATAACCAGCCCTGGGTCCTACACCTCCCAGAGCTGTGAGACAGGCTGAGGAAGCAGGAAAACAGCATCATCCTAGTTGGCTTAGCCAGTAATGGTTGTCCTCTAGGGCTGGGCACACCAGTCCTAGGAAGGAGGGAGTGAATATTAGGTAGACAACTGAAGGTGTCTCTCAATTGTAGTGTGGTTTAGGCCCCAAGGGTATCCTCTGACGCTTGTTTTCCAGGATTTCATGAATAAGTGTGTGTTCTTTGTCTCTGTACCTCAGTTCAAGAATTATTTGTTGATTACCTGTTGGATGTCAGGCATCGAGCCAGATGGCAGGAAGGGGCAGAGGATGAGGTTGCCCATGCTGGCCCACCAGAGTGTAGAGGGTCTATGTAAAAGTATAAGTGGAAATATTTTATGAAATAATATAAAGATTTATGCCAAATAAGCCACAGATTTACATGTTTACTTAAGAGTCTCAGTACATTTAACCTGCAAGTACTTCCTGAGTGAATTGGCTCATTATGACATTTTACTGCATATCCATAGACACAGTTCTGCTGGGTGATTATTTTGATTTGTGAATCTTCTAGTAGATACAAATCTCAGTGACTTCATATGTAAGAAATGTGCTAGGGCTTTTGTTATTTTTCTGTGTAAATCCTCCATTCTGCTGGGCTGGCAGAAACTTTGTCTCAGTGAAGTTGTGGTTTTCTAGAGTGGTGCCCAAGCCTAGGGAGGCGGGAGGGACTTTGGAAGGAGGGTAATAGTCTGGCTATTAATAGCATCTGGACACACCAGCGACAATTAAGATCGGATCCCATCATCCACCTGCTTGTTGAAGACACATCCCTCATTCTCAGCTTCCTGGTCCCTTGAGGGATGATGCATGGCTTGTTCTGCCCCTCTATCTAGTGAGGTCATTCTGCCACTCCTCCCCTCACAATGCAGTGCAGGTGACTTTGTGAGGCCACTAAGACCCCTTCAGGCTCAATGGTCAATGTGGTCATTTCTGCTCTGTCCTGCTGCCTCCATAGGCTCTGGTGGAGAATGAGGTACAGCCCCCACCCCATGTTCTTGAATCCTACAGCTCAAACTGAGGGCTTTGTTGCCCACTGAGGCTCAGGCCAGAGGGTGGGCCTGGGGCCACTTTCTGTGAACCCACTTGTGTCTGTTCTTGGGGCATCCCTCCCTCTTCCTCTCCCCTGGTAACATTCAGCCAATTATTTGCTGCTGTTAGTTTTTCTATATCTATTTATAGTAATATATTTTGTCCTTAAGTATTTTCCATCCTAAATCATTCAAATTTCCTCAAACCAAAGCCATCCCCAAAAGAGGCAGAAGAAATTATGGGAGTTTATTCAAAAGTATATTCCCAAATTATGGGAATTTATCCAGAAAGGAAGAAGAGGAAAAGAAGGCTCCCTTGTCAACCTGTCCCTCTCCTCCCTAGGGGACCTGCCTCTTGGCCACAGCAAAGCCATAGGATTGCCCCTCCCCTCACATTAGCTCCACCTGCACATCTGAGATTGTGCTTCCCCTTGAAATTATCCTTCAACTTCCTATGAAAATAATTTATGTGAATATTGACAACGAGTTGTGGGTGAGGCACACTCTAAGCGAAAGGATGAATGAGTTAATGAATTATGTCTTGAAGGTTGAAAAGGGGCTGGCAGGTTGAGGAGGCAGAGGAAAGCTGCCGGACAGACAGATGAAAGAGGATGGCCTCACGCAGATACAAGCTGGCACTTGGCATATTTGAAGAATTGCAAGTATTTCGCACACAGGCAATTCTCATTATTTGCAGCAGTTATGCTATGTAAAGTCTCTGAAAACACTGAATTAGCAAATACAGAACCATTGCTCCTAGGGGAAAATACAGGGCTAGGTTCCTGCAAGCTTGTGGTCACATTTTCATCAACCAATCAATACTTAACCTTCTTTTATCTGTGTTTCTGTTTAAAGACACCTTATTTGATATATATTGTAGATTCAGGAACACTGAACTCACAGCCAACAGCACTATAACTCAGACCAGAACAAAGCTTATCTGACACATGTATTTTCTCTACAAGGCACATCACAGCCTTCTTGCACTCAGGAACACTCTTCTTACACTTAGGGGATATTTTAAACAGTGAAATCACCAACAAAAAGTATAAAAATGCAGAAAACGTGGCACCAAATAAACCATGAAAAGGACACATTTACAATAGAGCACTGAAACAAGAAGGTAGAGTGTCACCTGGGTGGACCTCAGCTGGGAACAAGCATGTGGGCAATTCAAATTTTTCAGTGTTCTGCACGTGCACATGTCCATGCTGACCACCAAAGCACAGCAAGTATTGATTTGGGGGTTACCAATAAATTTTATCAAGTAGGTAAATTTTCAGATAGGGAATCCACGAATAAGGAGAATTGACTGGAGCTGGAGCAAAGGGTAGGTGCTAGCGTGTGCAATTGCTTTGGGATATGAGGCCAAAGAGGCCAGAGAACAGGTCGCCAAGGGTCTTGTGTGTCAAGCTACTGAGCATGCTCTCTCTCAAGATTGGGGTGTGTGGAAGAAGCAGGTTGAAGGCAAGATGGTGAAGTGAGTCACTGACCTCAAGGAAGGAATTCTGTGGTATGGGGAACCTGGATGCTGCTGGTGGCTGATGGGGAGATTATCTTGAGTTTACCCTAATGTGTACCATTCAACCACGCGCTGACTTCATCAAGATCCTAGGGGAGAAAGCTAAAAGAAGTATCAAGATGGCCTCTATATGAGGCCATCAAAAACTGGCAAGTTCTGCATTTATGAAGGAAATGCTGAGTGCAGCAGCACAAGCAGAAGTAGCAACAGCCCATCTGGGCCACAGTGTGAAAGAGTTAACATGAGACGGTGAAACGGTAGCTGCCCAGAGACAGGACGCCTACGAAGCCTACCAGAGGACCGGAGATGGGTGGTGACCTGACTGATTCCTGTAGCTTCTGTCTCAAGAGGTTTCTGATGCCCTGTGACTGTGATCTGTGCCCTATTTCTGATGCCCATCCTTGACTGTCCTTCCAAGACTGAAGCTTGGGGTACCTCCTATCAACCATCACAAATCATTTAGCAACATCTGCAAGACTTCTTCGGGAGTTTCCATTTGACAACTGATGTCACAGTAAATATATTTCAAAGCTTGTTAATTCCCAAAGTTATTTTTCCTGGAAAACAGCTGTTGAATGTGGATATTTTCCAACAAGACTCATTATGTTTTCATTTTGAGTTAAGAAATAAAATTCCAGTGAAAGTTATATCATTTTTGGAAACCATTCTTTGGAAACTGGCTTTTTTTTCTTAGATCTTCCTGGCACTATTAGTAGTTGCTAGAATTACAGATTTTGTTCACTTCACTTCTGCAGCACATACATCTCTTTCCTTCTCTAGAAATCAAGGCAAACCGCTGATACTTGAAATAATTCCCTTAAGGTATAAATCACTTTCCTTGACTAAATGACTGATGGGTCATTCCTTTTACACCTAATTCCTCTGGCTCATTACAAGCTACTCAGACAGTGTGGGCACCGCTCTGAAGCAATCAGGGTCTAAGTCACTTTCCCATCCTCCCTTTGGGCATCACTCTCTCCCATGTTAGGTACCAACCTCAATTCTCAACCTGTTCAGCAAATACGAATTAAGTGGCTTCTGAGAGCCAGGTGCTGTTCCAGCCTTTGAGGATACAAATTGCTGTGAGCTTTCATGTCCCTGAGGACAGTTTTTGAGCACATAAAAGATTTTTTATAACCTGGTTACTCTATCCTTCTTAAAAATTAATATTAAATTTATTAAAACTACAAATTCAAAAGACAGTTTTTTCTTAAGCTTTTGTGTTCAATTTCAAAATCCTATTATTCTACTTATAATTTGGTAAATTTTAATATTAACTAAGGGGAACTTTGATTCATGCTTGGTCCCATTTGTAAACATAATTTATTAACACTCAAATATTTTAAACTGAATTTACAAAAGTAGTATATTCTAATTTTTAAGCTCTTCAAATGTCTACTAAGCAAATGCTTCCCAAGTACTTAAACAATTTTAGTAAAAGCTAATAAACGCAAATGTATAAATACAATTCATCTTAAGTTCTTTTAAATACTGCCATGCTGTTTGTAAACTTAGTAAAATTCTGAACAAAAAATTATAAATCAAAAATCAAGTACATGCTTTAAATTGGAATCAGAAAGCTAATCTGATAGAACCCTAATATACTGGATTCTCTTAAACATTAAAAACACTTTAAATACCAGATATACACAGATTTTTCCACCAATTTTTCTGTAACTAGAACAATAGACTGGACCTCTTTCAAGCCTCTTTAGCAATGGGAATTCCACATGGGTGTCTCAGCAACGCCCCACTCTGGTGGTTTATCCATGTGATTTCAATATTCATAGGAATACACTTCGCTGGAAATGTAAGTGATTGGATTCTACCCACCTAGACCCAAGGATCGCAACACTAAAGTCATGCTAATGCCAGAAAGACCTGCTCCCCAGCCCAGGGAAGCTCAGGGTACTACCTGGGGCCAAGGAGAGATAAACCCAGTGGCTCTAAAGTCCCCAACTACTGGGCCTTTCACCCCCAGAGCCCAGGCCCTCTGCTGGTTACCACCCCCTGGCTTCTCTAAAGCCCCATCCATACTCCCATTCCCAAACTGTCCTGTCTGCATATAGATAGGATCAACTATTTCCTCACCTCATAATGCTGACACTGGTAAAATGGCCTCAACATGTGGTCTCTCTCAAGGGCTTGAGTTTCTTAGCAGGTTGTTCCTAAATAGACATTGCAAACTGGCAGCCCACAAGGCCACTTAGGTCAAAGACGTGTTTGACCCAAATGATGCTGATCCAACATTTTAAAATAAGGGGATTGCACAGAAAGTCAGACTGTCCAGCACCTCTTGAAAACTTAGACAATCCAGTAACCCTAAACCCACATCCCAGCATAACAAAAACTGGCTGGGGGTGAGCAGCAGTTCTGTTATTTGAAGAAGACATCGCTCTCCTCTGTTTACTCGGATCCATCCCCACCCCACCCCCAATTCTCCTCTGTTCACATTTCCCTCCTGAACTGGGGGAGTCAATTTGAGTTTCCCCATCTCTCTTAATAAAGGCAAGGTCAATGATGGAAATTCCAGGCACCACAGATATTTTGGGTAGAGTTCTCATAGCTCTTGGGAAGCACACCCCTGCTGCTTACCATGCTTACAGCTGGGACCAGCCTGCATCACAGATTCCAAGAGCCACTGCAACGTCTGACTGTCACTTGAAGACTGACAGGTATTATTGCTCAAAATATCTTATTGACTGCAAATATTCTCTAAAGCAGAAGATTAAAGCTGGAAGAGACTTGGGGATCATCTAATCCAACCCCCTTTTTTTAATCAATGTTTGAATCAAGGCCCAGAAAGATAAAGCAACTTGCCCAAAGTAACTTACTTTTGTACTTCCTATATTTTACTGGGTTTATTCATTTATTCCTGGATTGCTTCAAACAATCCATAACAACTAGTACTTGAGAAATTAAAATGTTGAAAAAATGATTTTTCTTTGTCTGAATGTAGAATAAAAGGGAAGAAAGAAGAAACTCACGAAAGGTAGACATTCATGAGACCTCCAGCTCTGTCCTACCTAAAAATATTTTTAAATGTAAGAAGTGACATCAAAGGAAAATCTAAAACAGCAACATTACCATTATTTTTGGCTTGATTCTGAAATACCAGTAAATGAATTCTCTATGTTTAAGTTTCCAAGCCTCAATTTACAAACTCAGTCAACAGGCTTATTTAAAGGTAAAATTTTATTTTGATTGGTTGGCTCTCACTCACAAACCTGTAGTCTGAAAGCATTCTTGCCTGCTTCTCATGTGATCTACCCGTTAACTTAATTCACCGTCCTTAAACCCAGGCCACAGTTCTCCTGCGATTAGTGTTTTTAAGTTGACACTAGTTTACTGATCAGTTTGCCAGTTAATCTTCTGGGTGCTAAACTCACAGAGAATTTCCTGCTGTTACTTTTCCCTCAGTTCCATCACTTCTCCTTTCTGGATTCTCTCAACTTTCCCTCTTAGAGAGATGTCTCTCTTGACACCAATTCAACTCACCTACCCAGGGAAAGCTTTGTTATAGGCTACCCAGTTGTAGTGACCTAGGTTTGGAAAGAATGTGGAGAAAGGAGGCTCCAGAAGCATAAACAAATATGTATTAAGGATTTATTATGTGTCAGGCATTAGGCCATGCACTGCCACATATTATCTCATTTAATCTCTCAGGAAAGAATTAAAAGGAATGAAAAATATATCCTGTTAAGAAGGGGCAGTAAACTTAGTGATGTGCAAGATAGAAAAGAAAATGGTTTCTCATTTCAAGAAAGAAGGACTTCACAATTCCCAAAGGAGATGAAATCCATAGTCCCCGTGCACACTATCTGTCACACTCACTCAGCTCTCAACCATGGGCAACTCATCTGTTGTATTCTCTCCCTGGGCTTGTCATCTAAATATGGTGTATCTTCCCACTTTTCTTATGCCTGTGGCTTGTCTCCAGACTCCCTTGAAACTCTTTGAAGGCTAGAACTGAGCTCTGATCGCCTCTCCCTCCCATGGCACTGAGTAGATGCCCTAAGCCCAGTAGCAGCTCAATCAACACTCACAGAAAGACACTGCAGTCAAAGGAGGTGAAAGGACACTCTAGAGGAGAAGGTAGGACTCGTAGTCCTGGGGAATCACTCTACACAATTACCTCAGCAATAATTGCTTAATTGGAGCAATGGGCACTTAACAACTTAATTGGGCTATTTAAGTATACTCACCGAGACTGTTGTAGCATCTTTCCTTGCTACAAAGCTAAACTAACTTCTCATGACTTAATTTCAAACATGCTCCTCAACTCAGGAGCTGCTTTTGTCCAGCTCTGAATCTAAATTCAACTCGTGAATTCTACCAAAGGTGAATCCAGGCCGGTTGAATCTGTGGCTTAATTTTTTCAAAGGCTTGTGGAGCCACATGAGGATATCCTCAGATTTGTCCGTGTTTTTTATTTTGTGGGCTAGATCTGGACTAATCCCTGTTCCCTCACTTCTTTCCATTTCTGAGAGGGTGCCCAACTTCAACCTACAATAGGTTAGCCACTCCTCAATTCAGGTGTCAGGGAGCTGGAGGCTGTTAGATTTGAATTACATGTAATTCTCTTAAGCACTACAATTAAACCTACTTATAAAAATATGTTGATAATACAGTGTCATAACATTGCATAGTTCTTTCACAATTATCAAAGATTTGTGAAACTAAATCATTGTGAAACTAAAACTGCCGAACCATCAAGAATGAACAGAAAATCATGGATGGTCCCAGAGAGAGAAGATAGGTTACCTGAAAAGGAGCAGCAGTAAGACTGACAGAATGCTTCATCAGCAACCACATATGCCAGAGACAACGGCTGAATATCTTTAAAATGATGGAAAAATAATCATCAATCTAGAATTCTATATCCAGCTTAACTACACTCCAAGAATTTGGAGGAAATAAAAGCATTTTCAGGCATACAAAGAGAAGGATGTAATTTTCCAGAGACCCTAACTGAAAAACCTACTGAAGGATACACTACAACAAAAAGGAAATGAGAAGGCTACACAAAGCCAAGGTGAACAAAAAAGAAAAAGAAAAAAAATCATACATACATAATGTGTTATAAATTGTTGAGGAAATACAATTAAAAACACAGTCTCCTCCCAACCCAGAAAAATCTCTTCACAAAAGTAAAAGAGAATGAAAAAAATTTTATTATTGAATAAGCATTAAATCATAATGTGATGCTAATCACAGGTAATTCACTAGAGACGGCAAAGACAGAAGAAAATCTTACTTTTTTATATATCTAAGTAGATACAACCCATTATATTTGTGTTTTCAAGATAAAATTGTGAGGTTTATTATATCTTTATGATTGGAAATAGGGTTTGCCATTTGGAGTCAGGGGACAGCTGAAGTCAGGCCCATCTTCTCCAGGTTACCAGCACGTGGGGACCAGAGGCATTTTTGTCTTTGAAGGCCTTTCTGGTGACCCCAAAACCATACGTTAAAGTGATTAGCCTCTCCCATTGTTCAAAAAGCCATTCAAGTTTAAATGTTCGAATTTGTATGTTCAACTTGTACATTCAAAGCATTTTGGATTAGTAGTCAGGAAATTATCATCCTTGTCCTGACTGTGTCACTGACCAGCAGTGTGAACTCAAGCAAGTTATTTCATCTCTGATCTGAATACAAAATGAGGGAGCTCCCAGGTCCCTCAGCTCCCAGTCTGTATGCCTCTATTTAGAATGCAGTTCCATTTGGCTGTGCGTGATAGATTCCTATTTCTGTTCTTGAAGAGCTTAAGCATAGTTCCGTCCTGGAGAACAGAGCTCCTTTCAGTCCAAATGCAAATAACAAACATGAGAGTGAAAATAAATGAGCAGCTGCTGTCTATTCACCCCACTGGGTTGTGGCAAAGCCCTGAGAAGTCAAGATCATAGACTCTAGTTAGATTCCAGAATAAGACATTGAGGTTTGCACAGAGGAAAATCATTAGCACATCAAACCTCAAAAGTCAGCGTCCTAAGACAACATCATCTTATTTGTTCACAATTCTGTGAGTCTACATTTGGCCTAGATTTAGCTAGAAGGTTCATCGGCTGGTCTTGCCTAGAGTCACTCACACAGCAGCAGTATCTAAGAGCTCAGCTGGGCTGGACGGTGTAAGACAGCATGAGTCACATACGTAAAAGTGGGTATTGTCTGCCAGGTGGCCCGTGTGTCCCCAAGAGGCTAAGCCAAGCTTCTTCATTGACAGCAGCATTCCTAGAGAGTGAGAGGGTGCAAACCCATTGGCAGGGCCTCTTGAGGCATAGCCTTGAATGTTGAACATTCCACATCAGTCCTCAGCCTTCTACCTGTCAAGCAAGCCATAAGGCCAGCCCAGATTCAAAGGGAAGAGAAATAGACTACACCAATGGTCAGAAGGAGTGGCAGAGTCACATTGCAAGGGGGAGTGAGTGAGGGCATGGGAAGTATTTTGTAATCATCTTTGCAAACAAGCAACCACACTCATCACAGGCAGCATCTTTAGCTCAGCATGAAGCAGGCACCCAGTAAAGATTTGTTTAAAGGATGTATGTCCTTAGTTGCAAAGGCTTATGGGTCCTTCCCTCTCTTAGGAGAAAGTAACAGTGATACAGATTAGATGTCTTACTGCTAGAGAATCAGCTGAGTCACTGCTGAGTACGAATTCTGGTGCACACCATTGGGGGAGTGGATATTTTTTTTCTTCTGGTTTGCAGTGAGACTGTCATTTCTCTTTGCTCTGTGGATATAAAATATCCTGACATGGAACGTTGACCCCACAACACCTTAATAATGATAGTTACATTTCTATAAGAGAAGTACCACAGGTGAGATCTAATTACCATAGATTCACCCAGGGTAATGAAGATTACTGAAAATAAGATATGTATTGTTCTCCATTTGCTTTATTACTCTCATCTTCATAAGAAAAAAAAACTATCCAATCAATTCAATCAAATTCAACAGATATGTATTTATTGCCTATTTAGTGCCAGGAACCTAGTTCTTGGAAATAAAGATGACATGGAAAGGTGTGTGCCTCCTCCCCTATGCGTGACCCCACCCAGCCCAGGTTACATTAGATTTGGAGGTACGGAATGTTTCTTACTGTTCTTACTGTTGCAGCCTCAAGAATTACATCCACCAGGATGGGCTGCTCCAGCTACCCTGCCTTGCAGGTGAAAAGTTATGAGCAAGACTTGAGCAGCTACTTGCTTTGGGAGGTTGTGGTGAATTTGCATTTGCATATGCTATTCCTCCTGAATGAAATGCCTTTCTCCTCTTTTCTGCTCAGCCCAGCATTTCCCCCTCTGAAATCACACCCTAATGCAGTCAGGTGGTTGGTCATCCATTTTCCAGGTTCTTCATTACCTTGGGCACAGCTCATTTATACACCCATCACAGCTACTGTACTGTTGGTTTACATGTCCATCTCTTCCATAACTTTGAGCTTCCAGAGAACAAAGTTTCTTACTTATCTCTGTAACTCTAGGCAAACACTCAATAAATGTTTGATAAATGATTCAAGAAATGAGTGTGTCAACCTACAAAAACAGAAACCAGTTTAAGAGGCAAAGCATTTATTTGGTATCAAAGAATTGTAGTTCGAGGAGCACAGATTCAGCTAGAAACCCAAATAAGGTCCTGCTAGTGAGTAAAAGTCAGGGGATTTTAAAGGCAAAGAAGGGAGGTTGTATTGCAAGCTACTTTAATTGGAGTTGGAGGCAGAGAGTTAGCCTTAGCTAAACATTGATAGACTATTGATTCTGTCTTCAGATTCTATCACAATCCTCAGTCTTTATGATCAGGATGTCTGTTCTCCTGCTGACTTCTCAAATAATTGCTTGTAAAACAATTGCCATTTTGGCCCAGTCCAAGGTTCAAGACAGCAAGCCAGTTTCTCTGAAAACGCAGCTCTGACTCCATTTAAAATGGCTCTGCTATAGTCAATTTTGGCATTTTCCCATTTTGATTGAGATCTTTCTTTGAAAGCATCTCTGATCAACTACTTGAAAGCATTGCTGATCGACTGTTGGAAAGCATTGCTGATCAGCCATCAAAGCTTCATTTGTCCCTCATCACCAGGAAAGCTCATTCCTGGTATGTCATGTTACTTGTAGGAGGGAAAGTAGTTTCCTTAGGAGCCTTAGGCCACATTTGAGCAACAAGAGTGCCAGAGCAGAGAAAATCCTTACCGTCAAGTTCCTTTAAGGGTCAACATTGTTTTAGTTCCTTGAAGTTTCTCAGGGGAAGGCTCATAAGCCTTAGCAATCATTTCAAAGCACTGAGCAACCATTATGTGAGTTGTATTTTTATAACATAGAGTTATGCAGAAGAGACAAAGTTGTAGAACAGTGAGAACTCCTATAACAGTAAACAAAATGCTAAGTCCAAATTGGAGAATAGATCTGACACAGGAGGCAGTTCCTAGGGGTATGCAGCTAAAAAAATCAAAGAACCATGGGGTGTCAGTGTGCACTGCATTTATCCATTTGGTCTGTGCTCAGATTTTGTCTAGTTTAGGTTTTACTTCACCAGAGTTATTTACCCAAGTACAACAAGAAGTGTTTATCACAGAACAAACCCCATCTTATTCAGCTAGGAGGTAATCAAGAGCAATTCTATTATCTCATACAACTTGTGCAAGATTTATCTTGGGCAGCTATTGCTTTAGTGGCAGATTTAGCAATATCCCCAAGGGTTTTAGATAAATTTCTCATCGTATATTCATTCATGGCCATGCCTACCCAAGGAAAAATATTTTTCCAAATCTGGTAGCTTCACTGGGGTTGATACTGCCAGGCATTAAACACTCTTGACGATGCATGCAAATAGTTTCTCATTTTAGTCTGTGAAGTAGATTCAAATGTGATGCCCAATGCTGAGTTTCTGATTGATTGTATAACAAAATAGGTGTCACCAATAATCCAATTGCATTAATGACCTCTAGTTTGATAGGGATTTAACCAGTGTTCCTCATAGGTATTTCTGCCAAGTACAAGTGAAAACGTACCCTGAAGCAGCACAAATCATGGAGTCATTATAATGAAATTGGCGAAACCAAGGATTCAGTTGGTTAGGCAAGGAGTTCTAGACACTTAGCATAAGGAATTAGGGGAGGAATGGCAGAGAGATTGGTAATTAAATGTACTAAAGGATCTCTAGATTCATGTACAGAAAGAGGTTTTTGATGACAAACACAACAGTCCGAAAGATTTGCCCCTTTTGTAATAGATCGGGAGCTACAAATAAGAGTATTGTCTTTCCAAGAAAGAGAGGGACAAAATAAGGTAAAAAGCAACAGTGAGTAAAAGGTGTACAGGCATGGTCCAGCCATCTGGGGAAAGCTGTCTCAGATGTCAATTGCTTCTCTTCCTAGTCAATTTGATTTAGCAGCCTCCAGCATTAGTACAGGACCAGACATCAGGTGAAGTCCTCTTGAGCTGTGAGATGTATCTCCAAGGTTAAATGCCTTCTAGTTCTGCAGCGATGTCAGTGGTCAGGAGCATTAGGCAAGGTTCTTTCCAATAGGGCTTGAGGGCAGTCTTCCTCTTATGATACTTCCAGAATACTCAGTCTCCAGGCTCTAGACTGTAACCAAGAGGAGCCTTTAAATTGGAATCCAAGAAAACTTCTTTAATCTGTTGAAGATAATCTTGAGTATAAGACATCAGAGACTTACAGTAGCTGGTCATACCAGCATAAGACTAGAATCTAATATCTACAAAGTTACAAACATAAATTTTCTCTTCACAATTACCCTCATTTTTTTCCAAAAGATAATCACAGTTAAACTAATTTGTTTATATTAAAAACTTGGCCTGATTAAATGAAAATAAGAATATTCACTAGCGTTTCTGAATTCTGGAGGGATCAGGTAAAAAGAAAAAGTAAATTTTTCATTGTTGTTCACAAAGGTATTTCTTACTAAATTGTTGACAGCTTAAGAGAAAAGATTTCTTCCAATCTGAAAAAATAAAACATTAGAGCACCCTCTTCAGTTCATGTAGTCCCATGTAATTAATATTTTTCTTGATCTTTTGTTAGCAGTTTTATGAAGCCACCAGTCTCTCCATTAGAGTTCTGTGATTTCTTACCCAGGTCAGTATTACGATCTGAAAGTTTATCAGAAACCTGTATTCTAGAGTAAGTGTCAGAGTCCTTCCCATGAATCTCTCTGAAGATGAACATATTTGCAAGAGCATCAGAGTAAAACAATAACTGTAAATGACAAAAGACTTAAAGTGTCATGGTTAAAGATCTGATTATGATGCAATTGACAAGGAAATTTGGTTATTTCTGTGACATATAACATTTTAAGATAATAACTAGAATATGATAGGTAACATTATACCAGAACATATCCAATTTTTAGGAATTTCATATAATTTTTAGAACACATATTAATCATACAAGGATATCCATAAAGGAGGGTTAGCATCACTTATTTGACAATGCTTCTCATGCAAGCTAACATACCAAATAAGCCTAATTGGTTTAATATTTCCCTTTTTATAAGAAAAAAGAACAAATTCTTTGAGAAGTCCCAGGGATCCACTGGAAATTCTCAAAGTTACTTTCAGTTCAAAAAAAAAGGGATCTTATTTAGGATTTGAATTTGGGGGAAGTTTGTTAAAGATATCAAAAGGTTTTAAAATACTTGGCCAAATAGGATCATAGGTCAGTGTGAAACAATGCTTAGTTATCCATTTAACCAAAGTGACAGCAGACAATGTTAAAGGAAAACATAGTTAAACAGTTAAAAGGAAATCTTAGCTCTCTTAATAGACAGGCCTCAGCTTTTTGAACTTAGGAAGTTATTTTGACAAAACATAGATTTTCTGCCTTTTAGGTAAACTTACTCAAAGGTAAGGAAAAACTTTTCATCATCTCTTTATGAAGAGCAGACTAAGTCCAAGAAAACTGTCCTATTAAGAGAGAGAGAAGAACAAATTCTAATTTTGCACCAGCTTATTTTTGATATTAAAACTCATTTACTTAATTAAATTCATTCCAATCTTAGCCAACTTGACTGTGCACAAAACTCTTTCCTCAGGGTTCCTCTTTCACAAACCTTCTATAACTTTCTTTTTTACATTCATAATTTGTCCCATGACTTCCCTCCTTCCTAGCCTCTCCTTAGGATAAAAATTACTTTCCTCTTTCCGTAACCATTCTTACTTTAGGACAAACTTACTTCTTAACAAAACAAACAAACAAAAATATCTCCATTCCTTATACCTTCTTTACTGAAAACATGCATTTTATTTTCCCTGTATACAGAGATATTTCCCTTATTAATTCTTGACAGCTTTAATTACATACATCAATTAGAATTCTCAATACTTAGAAACCTTAATTTTTAGTGAAAACTAAGAAGTAAGCAATTATGAACTGTCTTTTATGTTAGCATTCTGTGGATTGGCAGACTTATATATATAGTGTCTAGAAACGTGCTTTCTTGTAGAAAATTTCCCAGCATGGCACAAAACATGTTTATTAATAAACCCAAATATTTTTAACTTTTTCTGTAATAAAAACAAGAAGTAGATAAACCTATGTTTAATAATTAATGTCTAAGATTTTATCTTATTTGGAAATGATCTAGATACTCAATAAATTTTTATCATTTTACTTAATGTAGCAAAACTCTAAGGTGTCAAGATACCAAAAGATTTTGAAGTTATTTTTGAGTACATATACCATAACACATAAAAAGCTCACCTAAAACCTTTTATCTTATTTAGGTCTATTTAGTTTACTTATTTGCAATAATTATATCTAGATTACCTACAAAAACTTCAAGAGATATTAGACAAAATCAGCTATCATTCTAAGTTATTATTTTTGTAGCTGGTGAATTTTGTAACAGAGATAACATGAGCTTATTTGAATAATAAACCCAGGTAGAATAAAGGCTGCTTGTCTGCATTATATCCAGTGCTGACAACTCTGAGGACATGCCTATTTCAATCAAACCAACAAACTTCAATAAGCTTTTATTTACCAAAGATTGTTCTATATCATGTTAACTTGAAAAACATTTTGGTTAGTTTCTGTTATATTTCTTTTGGGTGTATACTCAATTTAAATAGTGCTTATTTGTTTTTAAGCCAATTAAATGAGACGTCTTATAAACTAGTCTTGATAATACCACCTAGAGGTAGAAAAATATCACATATTTATAACATACATACATAGACACACAGACAGATGCAAAGATCTTATAGCTTCCATTTTTTAAATTTTTCCTTAAATTTTTGAGCAAGGGTGCTTCCATGGCAGTCTGCATCTCCAAAAGCTTCTTTTCCCCTTTTTTTCCTTCAGTCTTAGAAATCAGGGATGGTCTAGATAATAGCTCCCAAAGAGGTTACAAGATTTTTGAGATAAATGGGAGGTTAGTTGCTTATTGAGGACTGACATGCCCATCCAGTTACATTATCCTTAATTTGTTTCTTTCCCTCTGGGTGCAAAGTTTTAGCTTAGGGAGAGAGCCTAGGGGAAAAAAGTTCCTATCAGGCTCTGACTATCAGCTCCCAATTTGGCCAAATTTCTGATCATAAATTATTAAGTCCTTTCAAATATCTTGTCAGGTTTCAGCCAGGACAAACAGTAAATATTTCTCCCAGTATTAAACAACTCCATTAATTTTTAATTTTAGTTTCCCATTGACTGTTTAAGGGAGTAATGTAGCAGTTTCCCAGGAAATCTCTCAGAGTCTTGTTAACTCTGGGAAGGGCCCACATCAGGCCCTCCTTCTAAATTAGATATGGGAATGTCTGTAAAGGCATTAATTTAATAGATTTTTGTATAGTCTTTTCTTTTAGGTACCTGTTACACCTTAATTTTTCATTAGTCTTTTTTTGCAATGAAACTTTCAGTAAGGCTGTTTTGGAATTTTTAAGCCTTTGATTTTAAGTGCGGTTTTTGTGTGTGTGTGTGAGGAAGATTGGCCCTGACCTAACATCTGTTGCCAATCCTCCTCTTTTTGCTGAGGAAGATTGGCCCTAGGCTAACATTGGTGCCCATCTTCCTCTACTTTATATGTGGGACGCCTGCCACAGCATGGCTTGACAAGCAGTGTGTAGGTCCATGCCAAGGATCCAAACCTGTGAACCCCAGGCCGTCAAAGTGGAGAGCGTGAACTTAACCACTACACCACGGGGCCAGGGCCGGACCCTTAAGTGCATCTTTTAAATGATCTTATTTAATTGGAACATTCTTTCTAATGGCTAATATAATTCCCCTGAGGGCTGGCAGCAGTTTGGTAGGACCCTAGATGCAAATGGGGTACAACCCATATTTCTGTCTGACCATATTTTGGGCCCCCATCTAACAACTGCCAAGGCAAGCATTCAGGACACAAAAGAAGCTTAATAAGATATTGCTATTCTTTGTAAATATCTACGTCTTCCAGGACCATAGTTTTTAAGCAGGCATGCCGGAAGGTGGCATGCTTGATTCTTTAGAAATTAAATATTGGATTCAATTTGCCTGGTCCAGGGTTCTCAAATCTAGCACACAAAAAGACAAGTTTTGGAAGCTCAAAGGAGCCCTAAAGAGACCACTGTAATTTTAAATCATCTTTAGTATTTTCAGTCCACTGAAACAAAAATTTATGAGGAAGGACCATAGTTCTTAAATATAAACCCAGCTGGAGTTTAAACCCAAGGGAGGACCTTCTTAGGAACTTTTAGAAGATATAATTCCCATGTAAAAGCACAACAGGACAAAGAGACAAACAGACACTGGTTGCAAGCCCCAGGTTGTTACCTGTGCCTCTGACCCACTGGCTACAACCATCTGGACAAACAACACAAAAGACAGAATTTGAGCACTCTCCAGACAGGGAATAAACCCTCAGACTCTATAGCCGGCTCAAATAGAGAAACTCTCCAGATGGCAAAAGCTATGACTCAGCTTGGAGACAATTATCTCCTGGTTGATCGACGCCAGAATGGACTACTGCCCCCAGAATCCCAAAGCAAGGCAAAGACCTCAACTAAAAAGGAAGGAGGTTCGAGCCTGAGAGGTCCCATGATCAGAGGACTCAGTTGTCCATGGAAGTGATGAGCACAAAAGGGGGCTCATGTTGGTACCAAGCCCGTTTCCAGGGGACTCCAGTCCATGAAGGTGAGATCATTTCAGGTCCTGCTTTCTGACACCATATGTCAACCTACAAAAAGAGAAACCAGTTTAAGAGGCAAAGTGTTTATTTGGGATCAAAGAATTGTAATTCAAGGAGCACAGATTCATGCAGAAACCCAAATAGTATCCTGCTAAGGAGTAAAAGTCAGGGGCTTTGAAAGCCAAAGAAAGGAGGCTGTATTACAAAGAATTTTAATTGGAGTTGGAGGCAGAGAGCTCGTCTTGGCTAAACATTGATTGTTGATTCTATCTTCAGAAAATCCACAATCCTCAGTCTTTGTGATCAGGATGTCCGTTCTCCTGCTGACTTCTCAAACAATTGCTTGCAAAACAATGGCCATTTTGGCCCAGCCCAAGGTTCAAGACAGTGAGACAGCTTCTCTGGAAAGGCAGCTCTGGCTCCATTTAAAATGGCTCCACTATAGTCAATTTTGACAAGTGAAAGAAGGAACAAATGGATAACAAGTCCAAGAGCTGTAGGTACCTTGCACTAACGTTTTGAAGCCCACAGTGCAAGTTGACCTCTAACTCTAAAACAACAGAACCCATTCCCCTTTGTTTCTGCCTCCTTCACTTTTTCTTCCTCTAACAGACCTGACACAAATTTAAAAGTCTATAATTAATGTTTTTATGTTACCCTCAAGGGATTATAGACAATGACTTTCTATAACAAGAAAGATCCCTGTTCTTGACTTTGCAGGATCCTTTTTTTCTAACAAAGGGATTACATTTCATGTTTAAATGCCTATATTATCTCTCCACAGGCCACACAGCAATGTTATTGCCTATTTTGACATTAGCTGTTGGGTTTACTTCAATCAAAATGGAATTCACTGGAATCCAGAAAGCATTCTGGCCAGGTTGGTTTTAATCAGGTATAAAACCATATCTAGGGAGGATTGTGCCTAGTAAACCTCTGAAATGTGCTAAGTCACAGTTCTGCCACCTTTGCTGCAGCTGTGCTAGGGGAAAGGCTGCTGGGCAACTCATGTCAGTCTCTCAAGGTGGCAGCCACAAGGCACAGAACCTAGGCAACCAATCCCTGGTTTAGGGATCCCAGTCAAAACAACCAAAAATACAATAAATCTCCAATGATATGATCTTGTTTAAAGAAATAATATGTTAGCATTAGGAGATAATGTCTTTGGCTACTTTAACAAAGTCCCTGAACTTCTTGAGGGCAGACCTTACTACATCCTTCATTATGTCATTATCATCAAACACAGCTGGCACACAGAGGAAATTAATACCTAATTAATACTTGTAGTTGAGATAGGAGTGTATAAGTCAGAAATTATTTGGAATCTAAATCCAGTAGATGCAGCTAATTAAGTCATACAACATAGACCAGAATTCGTGGGGTGCTATAAGATCTTACATTAATGAGTAGGTGCAGAAATGAAAAGAAAAGAAGACAGAAAAAAACATTGAACCAAATGAAAGAAAACAGCAAAGTTTCAAATGACACTCACCAGAGGTAATCTTTCTGTAGTTCTCCTGAGTAACTTGTCTTCTTTCATTTGACTTATCTTTCCTAGCACAATAACAAACATGGCAGGAATCAGTTAGAATGATAGTTCTCAAACCTAGCTAATTATCTGAATTACCTGGGGTGTTTTTTAAATGTACAGATTCCCACTCCCATTTCAGACCCACTGAATAAGAATCTTCTGGGGAAGGATCAGGAGTCTGTATTTTTCAATCTCTTTCATGATCAGCCACTCTTAGCAGTCATTGCTTTAGACCAGTGATTTAAGAAAAAAGGAAAAAAGACAAACTTAAAGGCATACTGTTATGGGCTGGATTATGTTCTCCCAGAATTCGTATGTTGAAGTCCTAACCCCAGCACTTCAGAATGTGACTGTATTTGGAGACAGTCTTTAAAGAGTTAATTAATTTAAAGTGAGATCATTAGGGTGGGCCCTAATCTAACTGTGTCCTATTAAAGAAGAGGAAATTATGATACAGAGAGGTACAGAAGGAAGATCATGTGAAGACACAGGGAGAAGACAGCCATCCACAAGCCAAGGAGAGAGGCCTCAGAAGAAACCCACCCTGCTGACACATTGATCTTGGACTTCTAGCCTCCAGAACTGTGAGAAAATAAATTTTTGTTGGTTAAGCCACAGTAACAGAGGACTGGCAGCCCTAGCAACTAATTAATGACTATACCTTCCACTGTTAATTTGCCAGATGACAAATCTGAATGGCAAGAAGACATTGCAAAGGGTGTCTTGTGTAATGAAGAGATTACATTATCTTTCAAAAGAAAAATAGCCCACTAAAATGGCTAATTAATTGTTATTTCAGTTCTGTTCAACTTCAATAGGGAGAGAAGCTGCTGAGGGAGCAGAGAAAGAAAGGAGGAAAGAAAAGAGTCCGAAAGAGAAAGGGAATAACAAAGAGCTGGCAAAATGGGAGAAAGGAGGGACATTTGGGAAAAGGAAAACTATAACCCTTAAACCTTAAGGAATGAGCTATAATACAATGACGTTATTATGAACCAGCCTTTCCCAGGAAGGAAACAATAAAAATGCATACCTGTAAACACCTTGAAAGGTTATAGTGAATTTTGTCTTTAAGTCTTTCCTGTCTACAGGGAAAAGTTTAATTTCTTTCATTCATATAGTCAACAACAATTCATAGTCTACCTACTATGTGTTACACATTCCAATAGTCTGGCCATGCAAAGATGATTAATACAGGAGCTGTGCCATCTAAGAATGCCAGTCTAGAGAAAAGAGTTCTAGGCCTTGTTCAAGGTCCAAACCCAAGAAGACACGCTTAAATCTCCTTTAAGAGATCTTAGGTTCTTCAGTTCTTTATCTTGTTGTAGAGCTCCCAGGTTCCTAGGCAGGGAATCCACAGCTAATTCCTGTTCCTAGGTACCCAGGGAGCAGATATGTTTCCAATCCCTGTGCCCACTTTGGGCTGTGATCAAGAACTGCACTTTCTGATATCCTGACTCTAGCACAGGGCCAGGCACATAGGAAGTATTCAATAAATATTTATTGAATTAATTAATTAACAGCCAGAACAATCAAATATATCAATCCCAGGAGCCCTCCTAGTGAGTCTGGTACACCTCCCCCATCCCCAGGGCCTAGATTCTTTCCAGCCAGCTTTGCCTTACTGGATATCCCAGAAGAGGCCACATAAGGTAGTGTTGGGGAAATATAATTAAGAACAAAATCTTCTCCCAACCTCGAAAAGCTCTCCACCAGGTAAAAGAAAGAGAAAACAATTTTACTATTGAATAAGCATTCAACCAAAATGTGATGCTCATTACAGGCAATTATAAAGAGATTGCTAAGACAGAAGAAAACCTTTCATATAGCTAGGTGGATACAGTCCATTTCCTTCATGTTTTCAACATAAAATTGCTAATTCTATCATATTTTTATGACTGGAGGCAGGGTTTGCCATTTAGAGTCAGGAGACAGTTGAAATTAGGCCCATCTTCTCCCAGGAAACTAGGAGATAAAGCCTTATCTTCTTTAACGATTATGTTTCAAAGATATGGGCTCTCAGGCCCAGGAACATTCCTGAGCTGTAAGACTGGCAAAAGGTTTATTTAGCATTTGAACTTATAGTACAAGGCAACTCAGAGTCTCCTTTGGACTAGCCCGCCCACGAGCACATGGAAGCAGCCCCAGGGACTGCAGGTGTTCTGTTAACCAGGCTATGGAACTGCAGTCTAAGGCCAACTCTAAAGACAGAAAGGTGAAACCACTTTCTGAAAAACTACTTGGTAACATTGTTTGACCTTGAACTTTAAGCAACATAGCACTTAAAGCCCAGATTTTGAAATTAGACGGATTTACACTAAAATCCATGCTCCATCATCTGTGTTGTCAGATCTTGAGCTAATTGCTCAATTAATTTTTTAAAAACTCAATGTCCTTGTCTGTAAAATTGAGATAATACCTTCCACAGAGAGCACATAAGAAGAGTTATTAACTACTCTTCTTACTATTATTGAAGCCAGAGAGTACAGAGGTTTAGAGCATCCACTCTGAACATGAATATCTGGCTTTCATCCCAGATCCACTGTAGGAAAATTACCTATGTTGTTCCTCAGTTTCCTCATAGGTAAAGTGCTTAGAAGAGTGGCTGCCCACATAAGAATGTAATAGATGTTAGCTATTACTTTTTTAATTCTCATTAGTGTTTCCAAGATGCTAAAGCAAACCTTCTGTCTCACTCCTTTCTCTTTGTCTTCTACTTCTCTCTTCGTCTTCATCTCCTTTCTGCCATTGGGGATTGGAGAAAGTGCGTTATAATCCACTACTCTTTCAAGTTGTTTCTTTCATTTTTAATAAGGTAGAACCCTTTGAATTGCAATATCTCTAGAAAAATTATTATCCAGATTAAACCCATTTAAAAGCAAATGGAAATAATTTGAAAACCTAAAGAAGCACAAAATTCCCACTTGCAATAGAGGGAGGGTCTCTGGCTTTCATCCTTATTTAATACTTTTTGCCTTCCTTCTTTATCTTTTTCTTTTCTTGACAGTTTCTGAATTAAAAGAGAAAATCTTAGCCTTTCACGCTTATTTAATACCTATTTAACAATTTACATCACTTTTAACAGAGCCAACTATATCCGCAGGGGAGAATTAGTGCTAATTGCTCTCTAAATAGGTAACAGTCATCATTCTCTTCTATTACTAGGTTAAGATCAGATCTGGAGGCAAAGTTCAGCTAAATACACAACCCTAATCAAGTCTACTGATAAACTAGAGTATTAGGTGAAGAATATTTTTAAATATCTACATTAATTGACTAGATTTATTGACTAATAAATTGCAAGCCATTTATTCTAATTGAAACTAAATATAGATCAAAGCCCTAATGCCTTTTGTAGTGTCTATTGAGATGGGAATTAACTGTCTCTCCACCTAAAAAATAATGCAGTGTCCTAGAACTGGTAGTGTTAACTCCCAGGTCTTGGACTCTTCATCTGTTGAGTAATCATGATTAAAATTGCCTATCAAGTTTGATTTGGTCAAATAATAAGTCAGAACATGGGGGGAGGGGGTAAATAGCGAATATCATTTTTGGCACTATGGTCCAATGGAACACTGTTGAATTTAATCTTTCAATTTTCAACGAGCTGTGTTTGCATCTACTTTCCAAGACTGGCCCCATGTAGATTTGGATCCTATATCTGCTATTTACTGTCTGTGTCACCTTGAGCCAACCAATTAAACTCTCTGGGCCTCAAATTTCTCTTCTATAAACTATAGACAATGATACTACAATGGACTGAATATTTGTGTCCCCCAAAAATAAATATGTTGAAACCCTAACCCTGGAGTGATGGTATTTGGAGGTGGGGACTATGGGAGATAATTAGGTCATGAAGATGGATCCCTCGTGAATGGGATTAGTGCCCTTATAAGAAGAGGTCAGAGAGCTAGCTCTCTTTCTGCCGTGTTAGGACACAAGAAGTCAGCAGTCTGCAACTCAGAAGAGAACCTCACCAGAACCCGACTGTGCTGGCACCCTAATTTCTAGACTTGCAACCTCTAGAACTGTGAGAATAAAATTCTGTTGTTTATAAGTCTATAGTGCTTTGTTATAGCAGCCCGAGTTGACTAGGACAGATATTTTCCTCACATGGTTATTTGGGGGAATAAATGTGATAGTGTGCATAAAATCTGTGTTCCTAATCATCATGCCCCTTTAGCCTGTGACTCATAGCCTACACTCAAGAAATATTGGTTCCCTTCCCCTTCCTGTCCCCTGTGGTCAAAGGGTCTATTTGTCAGGCCCAGACCACAGATTCAATGCCATCCTCCCAACCCTGTAGGAAAATAATTTAATTCTGACTCATTCTTCAAGTCCTAACTTAATCCTGCTTCCTCCACAGTCCTGTTCATCCCACACTGAACATTGCTCTCCTTCTCTGAATCCCTCTATAGCTGTCATTTCTGTACCATTCATAGTATGTGGGCACAACCTGCTGGTGACGCATTTTCGCTTAGTCCTTTCTCTGTCTCCATTACCAGATCTTTGAGAGTTTCTCTGTTCTAATATGGTGACTTAGTCACAATATGTGCTTGTCTACCTCTGGATTCCTTTGAAAGGAAACCCTAAGGCAACTCTGGGTTAGGTAGTTTATTGGGACAATGACCCCAAGAAATGAAAGTGGGAGAAGCAAGGCAGGGGAGGGAGGAATGCCAACAAAGTGCGCATCGGTGAGCTGATTGCCACTCTTGGCAGCTAGAGCTCAGTCCTGCTGAGGATCCTCTGAGAAGCATCCTTCAGAATTATCCCACCAAGGGTGGCAAAGCGGAGTATTTATTCACTGACTCTCATCCTTCATTGCTTAAGAGTTGACCCTGGAGCATTAATTTTCGGCACTTCTAGCAGCCTTGCACATGAGCTGAACGACCTCTTTCGGTTGCAAGAAGAGAAGCAAAGAGACTCTGACACTTAAGGTAGGAAGTTTCCAGTGTGCACAGGAGCTGTTCACTATGGCTGCAGGTGAGGTCAGAGATGGGGCATCCACAGAATCTGCTATAGTGCTCAAAAAAAATCTAGCTGGTATTGAATGAATGGGAAAATAAATATTGCATAAACACTGCCTATATCTTAATGTAAAGTCATCTATCTAGAAAGGTTACACCTATTTTTTTAATCCACTATTCTATTTAAACCGCTTAACATATAATGTTCTAATTCCTCATTCTGGAGTGTTCTAGAATATAGGTCATGGGTATTCTGCTCTGATTCTGTTTGGGAGACTATAGAAGACAAAGAGGAATGTGGGAGCTAATGGCTATACCTTTTCAACCATTTCTCAAATATTCTTTAGGAAATGCACAGTGACTTGTCCAGATCCAAACAGGAAGTCAGCTCTGAGGCTAGAGAAACAACTTGAACTTTCTCAAGTTTTCCAAAAGCCCAATCAAGTGAGACAAGCAATTAACCACCCACCCAACCCACATCCTTGACTCTCCACCTAGCTAACGGTTCCATTCATGCTTCCATCATATTTTCTTTCCTCCTACAAATACCATGACTTTATATTTCCACAGAGTCGCTGTTCCAGGAAGACCACAGATAGTACAAACAACTCTGTGATTCTAAATAGCTTCTCTTTATCCCTCACTCCTTTCCCCAAATACTGTGAGTGGTAAGAGTAGAGGCCCATAATTTTAGTACCAACATGTTTAATCAGGCTGCACGATTCACACAGGAATTTCTTGGGGGAATGTCAACCTTTACATTTTACATTTTTCCACATTAATAATGATAAGATTAGCCTAAAATCAACTAATAAATAAATGTAAAAGCAGTGTAAAACCTAGAGTTGCTTATTAATTTTTATCAATTCCAGTCTTCTTGTTTTGCAGAGTCTCCAGTTTGGTACCTTAAACTGGAGCACAAATTCTCAGATCAGGCTCAGAATCTTCAAAGACACATTAAAACTTGACCAGAGCTCAGCACAGACCCCTGCTCAGAACAAGGCCTCGAATAAACATAAGCAACTCAGAAAATTGTGTCTACCCTCAAAACCGACCTCCTTACCAAAGACAACCATCTTTATGAGCTACTGCTCTGGGGCAAAATTAAAATGTGAAAAGTTTCTTCAGGATTACACTTTTAAATTATTCCTGTTTGGACTGTTTCTTTTTCTATTATTTTTTAACTTTATTGTGGTGCTGGGCTAAGAGGTGGTCATCTTATTTAGGTAAGCTGTGATCTCTTACCAGTTTTACTCACAAATGCAAAACTGCCTAATAAATGCCAAATATTCTCAGTACCCATATTTTACAACTACCTTCAAAGAACAGAATTTTCAAAGTCACATGAAAACCAGGAAGCCTTGGGCAAAGAGCTTTCTAACTGCACCTTTTCCTGGCTATATTTTAAGAAACAAAAGAGACGGGGAGGGACCTGAGAGTGTGAAAGAAGAAAAACAAAAAGAAAAAACTGTGTACACACCAGGTGCAGACTCAGGAAGGCATGAGCAAGATTAAGGCAGGAGTGTAGAATGATCCTCAGCAGCCGTGACGATCTTTGCAAGGGCTAAGAGGAGGAGTTGTGGCCACTAGTAAGAAACGTGTCCACAGCTGCTGAGGGGAGCAAATAACAAATATTGCATTGAATAGACTCAGACACTCACACACGCAGACTTCTACCCCGTGGGATCTTTTTCTGTTTCCTCCTGACTGTAAACACCCAGGATTGCCCATTTAGAAATCAAGAATTCAAACACCCCTAAGAATGTATTGACTCTTTTCAAGAGACCAAGCTTGTGTTTGGGGAGGCAAAGAAGTAGAAGTTTCTGTCCTTGCTCCCAAAGCAGTTACAGCCTGGGTGGGGACTTGACTGATACATTCAGGAAGAGAAAACAAACACTTCCAAGCAATTCCATCTGCTGGATTTCCAGACCGAACGTGGCCTGGGGCAAAGAGGAGGAGTCAGTTGCCCTTGGAGACTTTATCCAACCTCTGGGGGAAGACTGGCTGCCCCTTATTTATCATTTACCTTCTCTGAGTTTTCATTTCCTTACAATGAGGAAGCTAGTTTGTCATGAGAGGTTTATTTTATAAAGTTGACAGTGCTATGTAAGTACTAAATAAATAGCAACTTTTATTATTATTATTAAATAATATTTCCTAGAAGAGCTTCCTGGAAGGTAGGGCAATGTCTTGTGAGTCCCACCCTGGAACTGAATGTGCTTTCCCACTCTTATCAATAGACACTAAATAATTCATGAATTAAATAGAAGTTTATTATTTGCCGTAAGGCTGTAACCACCACAGAAAACATTCTCTGAAACTTTGAAACCAAGTTTCCAACAAAGCCAACATTACTCATGGTTGGCAGATGAACTAGCAGACATTTGGAAGCCATCCCATGTATAACTAGTGTCCACCAGTGGACCACAGGAAGCAGACTGATGAAATAAGCAACGTGTGCTCAGATTAAAATCACCAGTGGAGGGGGTTTGGATTATGTCGGCCCCACACCACTCCCAAGACAAGACTCTGGTCCTGTGATTGCAACAGCAGTCTTATTTTTCTCTGCATGAAGGAGCCTCTGGGAGAGAAGCACATTGTCCATGGGGCTATGCTGCCTGCAGGAGGAAACTTGCTCTAATTCCTCTGTCTGAGAAGGCACCTTCTCAAAGGCTTCACAAAGAAGGGAAATTGCTTCTTCTAGTTCGTCAATGTTATTTTTTAAAAAGTGAGAAGAAAGAATTTCAGTGATGTAGATGCTCATAACTTTGCTGGTAAAATGTCAGTTATTTAAAGTGATAATGCCATTTAAATGTTGGAGGATGTTTTAAATATGTGAATTATCTTCATGAAAAAGTTGTAAAAATAGTGAACAATAAATCACTATGGAAACCTCAAAACAAAATTCCAGTTCCTCTGCCCTGGGAATGTACCTTCTTTTAATTAGCACAACGACCAGCAGCCACTTGGTATCCTGGGCAAGTACTCTGAGGTTCAGAGGAGGGTGGGATCGCCAAGGGGCTGGGTGTCCAGGAAGGTCATAAAAGGCATCGGATTTGAACTAAGCCTTGAGAAATGGTTTGTATTTAGCCACGTGGAGAAGAGAAAGGGGCTGCCTGAGAGAAGGGACAAGCAGGATGGAAGTTCTGCTGCCTTCACCAAAGCTTTGGCAAAAAAGCATCATTTCTGTCAAGCGTAAATTAAGCCATGTACTTTAGTAGTACAGTTCAGTCTGAATATCTGAATATATATATGTGTGTGTATATATATATATATATATATATATATATATATATATATATATACCTGGCTGCAACATTCATCCATCTCAGGATATACAGACTGAGAGGGTAGAGAACTTGTCTAACTAATCCTTGATGAAAATCCAGAGCTATGAAGCACTAGGAGTACATGAGTATGTACTAAAACCTTCTGTCCTTTCAGGGCAGAAAAACACACAGCCAATACGAACCACATGACCCAAGTCTAAAAATGATTCTTATGATCTTGTTATATCTCTCACAATTGAGGTAAAAAGGTTCCAACCTATCAATTTCCCACTTTGTCTTCTAAAAACCTCAGCAGGATCTCCAAACTCAGACTCTGTACACAGTGTGGATGAGGGATGTCTGGCCTCGAAATGCTGGAAAAACAAACCCCTAGCATTGCCCAATGCCCTAGGTTGTCTTTACACACCTCCTCCCATTTCTATTCTACTTTTTCCTTGAAAGCAATGCCAGCCCCAAGAATTCTCTCAACCCCACTAATCCTCTCCTGACCCCCCCCAACAAGCCTTCGTCAGGTGTCTGTGCCATGCTGGGACTTGCTAGAGCCATTCCCAACATTGCTCTCCCTTCTGCCTTGTGAGCACAGGGTCTGGGCTGCCCACTCCGCATCTTTATGACAATGGATCCTCCAAATGATTTCACTCAAAACATATGATCATGCAGTATTTTTGCCTCATTCCTCTCTACTGCTCCCACCACTGGCCCAGTTTTATTTATTCATCATCAAATGTGAGCATTTACTATGTGCAAGCCACTCTGCCTGGCATCCTCAGAAATATGAGGTAACCTAAGGCTCAGAAACATTGTCCTTGAGGAGTTCCCACTCTAGTGGGATTTGAGAAAACAATTAACCATGACAAGAATCTAAAAAGACAGAGCAGGGGCAGAGAGGGTAGGAACATAAGCACAGGGATGGGAGAGCAGAGTGGGTACTCAGGGAACAATGATTTCACTCGCCTGTCAGTAGTGCTGAACTGGGGAGGCATCTCGCCAAGTCACGCTGGTCCTTATGTTGAAGGAAAGCTCCAGAATTTCTAACCGGGAGGGTCTTAGGAGTACCTACTGATTGGGGGCTTGCTTAAAGCTGCTGCACATGCCATTGGACTTAGATTGTAATTTCAGGTCACTTGTGGGGCTGATGGAGATGCGAGGAACTGACTGAGGCCCGACCACAAGCCACCCTGTGGGGCCTCAACAAAATACTTGGATGTGAAGAAACTTCCTGAAAAAAAATGTCCTCTACATTGATGTTTTTCTAATGTTTCTTGGGACAAGAAGCATCAAATCCAAATAATTCTAAGTCCAAATACTTCCCCAACTCGGAGTTGGCAGACAGAATTTAGGTTTGGTAAAATTTGAAGTTTTCTTTAAATGGGAATTCAAAATAGCATTTGGGCTGATCTCCAAAGATCCAAGTGACCATCATAATAGAAAAATATGTGGCCTTTAAAATAAATACAAGGACTTTAATTACACACCCAAAGAATGTTAAATGAAAAACAACAGCAAACCAGAAGGCAAAATGGAGTAGACTTACCAACCAGAGTCCTGGGGCAAAAGCACACCCTGAGTTGGATCAAGAGTCATATAATTAGCTGGCATTTTAAGTTTATGGATTTATTTTCCTCTGTGAAGCAGTTAATAATAACATAGAATTCATAAGCTTCACGAGCCAAACCCTTCCCCCAGTAAATGGGGATACCAGCTTAAAGAAAAGAAGCCAGAGGACAGTGGGCCACCTGAGAGAATGAACACCACTAGAAACTTGATTCAAACCATCACACTAGACTCCAAACTGAACTGACATTTGGTTAAGTTTTTCCCCACTATCTAGTGGGTAGGGCATGGGCAGAAGGGAAGATCACTTACAGTCAAAGAAATTAAATCTCTGCACATCCCAGGTGTATTGTGAGTTGACCTCTTAGTTCTTAATGATGAAAAATGGAACCAAAAACCTGTGATGTATTTCTTCCCAAACCCCGGGAGCTATACATATTTCAGGCCAGGTTGCTGCATGTGTCCATACACATTTACAATGAACGCAGCCACAATCCTTGGCCAGTCCTCTGACCTTGCTGGTTGTTATGGTAACTATGGCCCCTGGTGTCTGGGGGTTAATTGCTGCCATAGGGCTCTCTTGCTTCCAGGCCTCATCATCCTCATTGCTACTAGTGAGCCTGGCTCTGTGACCACCTCTCCTAGCATCAGCCCCAGACTGCAGAGGAGGCAACTACTGAAATTCTAGGGAAGTGGGTGCCCCTCTCACCAGCACATTCCCTGAAGGCCTTTGTGAATGGATGTCCTCTGAGCCCTCCCATAGAACCTTTGTGGGTCTTCAGGCCTCATATAATATATCCATTTCAGTATGCCCACTTCCCTCAACCTTTTAATCCCTTTCTCTACCATCTGCCATAGCAACTCAGGCATTTTAACTTCACTCAATATAGACCATTACTTTCTCCAGGCCTCTAAGAGCTACTCTAGAAATGAGCTTGCCCCATCCCTTGGGGGGCTTGCCAGGATGTTAAATCACTAGTCCTGAGAGAGTGCCCCCCAAGTCAATGAACTCTTGCTTATCCAGTTTTACGTACCAACCCCTTGATCCAATCTAATGAGTACTGCCCTGCTACTTATTGGTGCATGCTACTTCTTGAAGCTCCTCTAGGGTGTGATCTCCTCCCTTAGAAGGACCAGCAAATGTCAGCTAGGCTATGCTGGTATTAACCCTACTTATTGGCTTTGGAGCCAGGAGAGGGGCGGGGGCTGCTCCTGAGGGAGCACCTGCATCCTTGCTGGGGAGAGGCCTCAGCAGTGCCTTCCACATGGGGAAAGTGCTTGGTCTTAATAGGAAGGTGCAGAGTCACAATCCTCAGGATGACCATCCAAACGTCCTCAGTCCATGCCTCAGAGTCTCAGGTTTTCCCATCTCAGGCCCTGATCTTAACATAACATACCTGCCTTGACTGAGCATTCAATGGCCTGAGTTTGCTTCTCAGCTGTGTCAATTCTCTCCCTGCAGGAAATAAGGACTTTTTTTTTTTTTTTTTTTTTTTTGTGGGGAAGACCAGCCCTGAGCTAACATCTGTTGCCAATCCTCCCCTTTTTGCGGAGGAAGACTGGCCCTGGGCTAACATCCGTGCCCATCTTCCTCCACTTTATATGGGACGCCGCCACGGCATGGCTGACAGCAGCGCGTCGGCAGGCGCTCGGGATCCGAACCCGCGAACCCCGGGCTGCCAAGCGCGGACTAAACCGCTGCGCCACCAGGCGGCCCCTGAAATAAGGACTCTTTGTAAGCTACCAATGAGATGCTCTGGCTTTTCTACTAAGTCTTTAACTACTCTTGGTTTCTTATTACCCCAATATAGGGCATCATGCAATTCAGTAATAACTCGCCAATTCCACTGTTCTTGTGTGCCTTGTTTTCCCCGTACCTTTCAAATGCTGAATCATGGTACTTCAAGGGCATTTTTCTCCACCAAGATGTTTTTCAAGTCAAAATTGATAAAAAATTTTTTAGCAATTGGGCCGCCACATTGTGCCAGAGATCACCTGTGCCTCACATATCACTTGGGATAGGGTCCTCCTGGTCAGTTGGGTGTTGAACAATTCAGTCCCCAAACCCATCTTGCCACCAGATTTCTCAGACTGTTACTGGTACCAACTGTGTCAGTTCAGGTCTTCTGTGGAGCAGATACAAGACAGAGTTAGAGATACAAGAGATTTATTGGGAGTGATATCTATGAAGAGGAGCAGGAGCAAGAGTAGTCAGGAAAGGCCTTCCAACCACAATGTAAGTCTGACACCTGTGAAAAGTGAGGGAGAAGGAAGGAAGAATTGTGTAGAAAAAGCCTGAGACTGAGGGGCAGCTCCAGGAGAGTCTTGACCAGTCCAGTGATGAGACTGGCTCTGGAACAAAGATTGCCTGTTAGAGGTGTCTCCATTGGGCAGAAATTGCCAGGCCCTAGTAATTCCACTGTCCCAGTCATTGGTAGGAGCTCCTCAGGGAAAGCATAGCTTCAAGCAGCAGTAGATCCCACAAGTACTGCGACTGGAGACTGTCAGCTAAGTGCACTTCTCCTGGCGAGTTATCTCTTGAAGAGAGACCTGAGTGGTGCCACAGGGAAATCCACAAAACGTACCCATGAGTTTCCTATATGGATTCTCTCTCCAAGAGTCTGTGAGGTTGCATTTCACAGCTGGTTCTGGCCTTACTCCTTAAATTTGGACTCATAACCTTACTGAATTTCACCAAAATGCTCTGCTTTTGTACTTACTGTTACCTCCACCTGGAACAGCAGTTTCCCTCTCTTTACCACCTGTCAGGTGTCTTAGCAATTTGTCCCCCAACTCAGATGCCACCTTCTCCATGAGCCCTTCTCAGAGCCCTTCCGATATTTAGCTGCTTCTCCTTGGGCATTATAATATTTTCATAACAAATACTGTATAATATTAAGCTTTTTCGTTTATGTGTCTTTGTATCCAGGTAGAGGGTAAAAGTTCATCACGGTCTGGGGCTATAACTTGTATCAAAACTTGTTGAAACTCAGAAGGTGTCACTCAAGGATTTCTTTGCCCTCAGAAAAATCAGATGAACCTGGCTCAAGCCTCCCAGTCGCACCATCTTGAATGAGCCTCGTATGCTCCACAGGAGAGCTGTGACAACCAACCCTAATTCCTTGAGACACCCTTGTCTCTACTCCTACCTCTGTATAGGCAGCTCCACCCCTAGGCCAACCTAGAAGCAACCTCTTTCATATTTCCCAAAAAGAAGCCCAGTCACACTGAGCACATCATGATTATGGTTGTTGGGTTGAAGATTAGTGGAACCCTGGGAGTGGAGGCACTCGTCACAGTACAACACAGGGCCCAGCCCCACCCCCTTTCTTTCTCACAGAGCCAACCCATGCCCATGCCCTGGTCTCCAGAAGCTCTAGATCCAGCCACCACCCTGCAACCTGCATACTGAGCCTCTGGGAAGTCCAGTCCAGCCCTGTCCTCCTCTTCCTGCTTCTCTCCTGGGGGCCAGCCCCTGTACCTATACGGTACAGAGGTTCTCTGCAGGCTGGAATGCTTTCTAAACATAAAAATATAGATATTATGCCTAAGAAGGAAAAGCAATGCTGGAGCCAGGAGCCAGGGAAGATTCCTTGATAAAGAAGACCAGAGCACTGTGCCTCTTACAAGAAAGGGGACAATGAGAAGAATGGATTCCTGTCACAGCGCAGGCCCCCTTCCTTGGTTCACTAGCCTTGGAGCAAGGCACAGAAAAGTGGCATTAGCTGTTAATCCTCACTGTCAGGACACAGATGTCCCCAACTCCAAAAATGGCCTGCTTACCTATCTTCACCAAACAGAAAATCCCTCCTTTCTCAGGGCCTCAGGCTGGGCAGAAGCAAAGTGTTGTCACCCTCATCTGCAGCCTCAAAAACATCATCTCCAATTCTTGTCCCAGAAAGAAATGCCGGGCTCATCCAGACCATACTGTAAAAGACATGTTTACCAGAAAGAATAGAGTTTTATCCACCCCTCCTTAAGTGTGCTTTCAAATACTATTCTTTCCCCCTCTGCTGGGTATGAATGAACCACACCCTCAAGAAATACAAACAGTTGAGTAAATCAGGATTCTAGAATGTCTTAAGAAATGAAGCTAGTTTGGTTGACTCATTGGGTTGATGCAGCTGTAACCAAATACTTGAAGCCCTGAAACGGGTAGGCTCTGTTAATGACTCGAGGTGGGTTACATTGGTGCCCAGGTGTTTGTCCAGGCAAAAGGCAGGCCAGCTTAACTTAGAGCCCTTACTCAGTGGGGTTACACATTTACCTGAATAAATGAAGAAGGCCGAAGCAGTCTGGGAATCCAGCTTTAGGAACAGCATGACTAAAGCTACCCTTAAACCACTTTCCTTTTAAAAGAATGATATGAGGGAGCTACCAAAGAGAGGCTATGTATCTTTAGAGCATCTTTTATCAATGCACCAGGAAAATTAAAGAGATTTAGACTCTCAGTCCAGAGATAATTCTGGAAGAAAGAACAATACAATCCTTTATGTCCACACAATTTGCCCCTGTGTTCCAGCCTTGGTGGAGTAATTGGGCGTTACTGGGGGAGATGAGTCAAGCTGGCAACAGTTCAGGAAATCGGATGAGGCCTGTTTGTGCTGTGCAAATCAATAACACTCCCAGACACAGGTGAGATTTTCATTTATCTTCCAAAATTGGAATGAACTCTTGGATCTAAAAATGATGGGTAGCGAAGTGTAGTCACAGTATGATCTGAGGCAGATGACCTAAATCCAGGTACTTCCTCCCGTCTTTTGTTTTTCACACCCAAAAAAGATCTAACTGCAAACCTGGGTGAAGGGGTGGCAGGCACCAGAACACAGGTGAGAGCTCCTTGCCGCCCCCTAATGGATGGAAGGGAATCACAGGTGCCAGTCTTTACTGGGCACAGAAAACACTCACACCAAGTCACAAGAGAAAATTTCTTTCTCTAAGCTAAAACAATACATCCCTCCAGACCACACTCCCTCAAATTTCATTCCAATCCATATCCTTTCAGTCCAGTTCAAGCTGTGTCTAGAAATTAAAAATAAACTGCTGATTTTGAGAGCCACAAAGTTTTGCACAAAAAAGAAAACCAGCTGTTATTGTTAAGGAAAAAATTACACATATCTTTGACTCAAACCAGAGGAAAGGTGGGGATAAAAGCCAAGTGGTATAAAATGTGAAAACTTCATTTTTCTAAGGGAAGGCATGTTTGCCTGTGCAAAGTCCAGAGTCGATGGCTGCCCCAGTTCTAACCAAGTCAAGTCAGCCTTGATTCTGAGTTGGGGATATCTGTGACCTGAGTGGACCCTGCCCTTTAGAGGAAACCCCCAACATCCCTCCTGTTTTCTGGTATTTCTCCATTTGAACCACCCACTCTAATGCTCCTTTATCCACCTGTTCTCTTTTCTGAAAGATGCTCCCTTACAGGAAAACCACCAGCCTCGTCCCCTTGTGTGAGATGTAAAAATGTACATCACAGCCCAACTGACGAACGGCACCTCTGAGGGGCAGGGAGCAGCCCTTGGAAAGCCATGCAGTGCTCCCCTCACCCTCAGAGGGATACAGGCTAGCACAGATATACGCCCCATGGTGCTGTCCTC
Organism: Tapirus indicus; assembly: GCA_031878705.1. Lineage (NCBI taxonomy): Eukaryota > Metazoa > Chordata > Mammalia > Perissodactyla > Tapiridae > Tapirus > Tapirus indicus. Next base: position 11,867,478 of record CM062933.1, read on the forward strand.
ATTCTCCTCCGCAGCTCTAACTCACAACCCAACATGGGAACCATGTCAAGCCATGTCCCAGATCATCAGGAGCTTTGTCACTTCCAAAGAGCCTCAGGTGACCACTCCTAACCTCATCCTTTTGGGAATGCTAATTAAAAGTGGCTAAGAAGAGAGCCTTAGCCAGGGCCCTCCTTTCTCAGATATTGGTTTTTTATGTTGTTTGTTTATAATTTTAAAGCAATACCTGTTTATTGTAGAAAGTACAAGAGCCTATTCTATTCCAACTCTTTTCTTTTTTTTCTGCAAATTATTGCATAGAAATTTTGGTCTTTTTTGCATAAGAGATTATACTTACTCTCCCATGCCATTAAAACCTTTTTTGAAACATTATAATGGCTACATAATACTCCCTTGCATGGAAGTACCTCTTATTTTCTTTCAGCTTTATTGAGTTATAATTGCCAAATAAATTTGCAAGCTCTACATTTTTACACCCTTCCCACATTTTATGTTTTTGATATCACAATTTCCATCTTTTTACATGTGTCCATTAACAAATTATTGTAGTCATAGTTATTTTTAATACTTTTGTCTTTTAATCTTCATACTAGAGTTATAAGTCCTTTACCTACCACCATTACAATATTAGAGTATTCTGAATTTAACTATGTATTTACTGTTACCAGTGAGTTTTAATTTTCATATGTTTTCCTGTTAATAACTAGTGTCCTTTCATTTTAGTTTGAAGAAGTCCCTTTAACATTTCTTGTAAGGCCGGTCTAGTGGTGATGAACTCCTTCAGCTTTTGTTTGTCTGGAAAATTCCTTATCTCTCCTTCAATTCTGAAGGACAACTTTGCCAGGTAGAGTATTTTTGGTTGGCCATTTTTTTCTTTCAGTACTTTGAATATATAATCTCACTCCCTTCTGGCCTGCAAGGTTTCTGCTGAAAATTTTGATGATAGCCCTATGGGGGTTCCATTGTATGTAACAAGTTGCTTTTTTCTTACTGCTTTTAAGATTCTCTCTTTGCCTTTAACTTTTGACAATTTGATTATAATGTGTCTTGGTGTGAATCTCTTTGGTTTATCTTATTTGGTACTCTCTGGGCTTCCTGGATCTGAATGTCTGTTTCTTTCCCCAAGTTAGGGAAGTTTTCAGCCATTATTTCTTTGAATAAGCTTTCTGGCCCTTTCTCTCTCTACTCCTTCTGGGACCCTTATAATGCATATATTGATCTGTTTGATGGTGTCCCTTAAGTCCCTTAAGCTATCTTCACTCTTTTTCATTCTTTTTTCTTTTTCTCCTCTGATTGCATGAATTCCTCTGCCTTGTCTTCGAGTTCATTGATCCTTTCTTGCACTTGATTTAGTCTGTCACCGAATCCCTCTATTGAATTTTTTCCATTCAGTTATTATATTCTTTAGATCTGTGATTTCTATTTGGTACTTTTTTATATTTTCTATCTCTTTGTTGAAATTCTCACTTTGTTCATGCATTCATTGCTCTCCTAACCTCAGTGAGCATTTTTATAGCTGTTATTTTGAACTCTCTATCAACTAAATCACTTATCTCTGTTTCTTTAAAATCTGTCTCTAGAGATTTACCTTGTTCTTTTGTTTGGAACATATTGCTTTGTTTCTTCATTTTCCTTAACTCTCTGTGTTGGTTTCTGTGCATTAGATAAAACAGCCACCTCGCCCAGTCTTGACAGAGTGATCTTGTGTAGGAGGTGAACCTCATCAATCAGTCCTGTCTGAGCTCCTGATTGTGTCTTAAACCTCTGTGATTGTCCAAGCCACCTTCTTTGTTCTTAGAGGCTCCCAGTAGTTGAGGGTGTGCCAAGACCCATCAGTGTCCTGAAGGGGAGGATAGCATTCAGCACCTGTATGCAGGCTGATTGGAAGCTGGACCCTCAGGCAGCAGCTGGGATGGTATGTAGTTAAGCCCCTTTCAGAAAGGAACTGGGAAATAGGTATTTTTGCCTGCTCCCTCTGTGCTGGGTCTGGGCTTATAGCCACAGGGGAGTGTTCTTGTAACCATTAAGAAGTGCTTCTTTGTTTGCTACAGCCCTGTAGGACTTGTGAATATAAACCCTGTTGGCTCTTAGAGCCAGGTGATCTGGAGGAGCAAAAGCTGTGGTGCCAGATGTGTGTATAAGCTCCTTCCAGGGAGATACTAGTGACTTGGAGCAGGCTAGAGGTGGAAGAAAGAGGAGGTGTCTGCCAGTTTCCCAGTCTGTGGAGAGGATCACAGCCAGCACCTCGATGTGTGCTAAATTAGAAGTCTGACCCTCAGGCAGCAGCTTTCAAAGTATGCAGATGACCCCTTTCAGGGAAAAACTGGGATGTGGGTGTTTTTTGCCTGCTTTCTCCGTGCTGAGCACCAGGGAGATAGCTGCAGTGAGTGCTCATGTGCCAATTAAAAACTGCTTCTTTGCTTGCTATAGTCTTGCAAATCCCATGTATGTAAGCCCCATTGGCTTTCAGAGCTAGGTGTTTTGGGGACCCATACCTTGGGGAGAAGTCTTAAAAGTTGGGGCACTAGATGTTGGGTCCAAACCCTTCCCTCCTCAAGGAGAAGCTGGGAGTTGTGAATTTCTTCCTAATTGTATGGTGGTGTGGTTTATGGCAAGAGTGTCTCAGCCTCTCCTACCTGTTTCACTGTGGATATTTTCTCATTTGCCTGATGTGTAGGAGTCACTCAGCTAATTTCTAGATTTCTTTCAGAGATAATTGCTCCACGTGTAGCTGTATATACAGTGTGTCCATGGAAGGAGAAGAGTTCAGGAGCCTCTTATGTTGCCATCTTGGTCGACCCCCTCTGAAAGTACCTTAAGTGTCCCATTGTGCCTGACTGTGATATGTCCATTTATGCATTACCTATTATTGCCTGTGGTTTGGGTTCTTGGCCATTGTGGGAAAAGGCAATGTGTGTATAAACAAAATGGGCTCATCCCTTCTCTACCCCTGATATGGGCTCAACACAAGGTTGACCTAAGGGAAGCCATATTATAGAAAGGAAGCCACATTGTTACTTTGAATGACCTCTGATTAACTAACCCAGCTGGATATGTACCCTCCAGGAAATACACATGCTCTGTAGATTTTATGGCCCCTGCTTGTGTATGTACCTCCCAGGAGGGATAAGACAATAACTTTGTTCTTTTGAGTTCCTTGGGAATGTAACAACCCCCAGACAGAGATTCTACACTGGTATCTATCATCGATGACAGCTGAAAGATCTGGTATGGTGACTCTCAGTCTGAAATGCCAGGGAGTCAACATTCCTGACCCCCTCCTCTATAGCCCACTACCCCTATATAACTGCTTCAAGATTCTGTACCCCTTTAAGATGATTCTTTAGGACACTAGTCCACCATTTTCTGATTAACTAGTTCATTGCTTAATAAAAGTCCTTTCTCTGCCACCATCTTGCCATTTGACAGATTTGCTTTTGTCTTGTGATGAGCAGATCTTGCCCTCTGTGGGGTTACACCCCGAGACATAGTTTAACAGGCTCTTTTGGAGATGACTAAATCTTCCAGACAAGTTAGGAGATTGTCACTGGCCCTGACAGGCCAGTGAGGAAGGCAGTGTGCTGAAACCACCTGTCAGCACCTCCATATCCCCTCTCCCCTTCTCTCCTCCTTCTCTACCCGGGGGGCTAGGTGATGGGCCACATCAAGGGGCCTGCTCGCCCTCTAGCTACTAGGGGGCTTGGTGATTGGAGGATGGCAAGAGATCAGAGAAAGGGGGATAGGGAAGTACAGGTATTTATTTCCCTGGCTTCCTTCCTGCAGGGTGGCCTCCACCAAAGAGTGAAGCTCCCTAGGTCCCAGCTCCTCTCAAGGCAGTCTCTCCATATGACTCTCTCCCCTGGCACCCTCTCTCCCTCCCTGGCCCCTTCAGGCCTAGGCTATTTCTAGCCCCAAACTGAATTCCCCAGTAGTTCCCCCAAACACTGCCCACAACTTTGTAAATAGTCCCTTAACTAAAACCTTCTTAAGTTATCCTATTCTGTCTCCTTCCAGGGCCTTGACTTATGTAGCAGGGATGAAAAGTGCTCCTTTAATTACAGCATACAAATGCTGTACACCTACAAATAGAGCCAGCCCCAGGTTTCATAGACCATTTTGCTTTTTCAGGTCCTTAGAGTCCCTATCACGAAAGAAAAGGGAGCAAACTGGCAAAACAATTAATAAAATGTTTCAACCCATGATACACACTGTGCAGATGGGGAATGATACATGCTGTGCAGATGGGGAAAACGTGTTCTACAAGCACACGTGAGAAGGACCCACTCAGGACAGATCCCTGAGCATGGGGAGGATTTTAATGGGGTGACATAGCCCTCACCTGGATCAGAGAGCCTCCTCACCTATATCAAACTATGCCAGACACTGCCTGCAACTCTAAGCTTGTTCTGGTTCCAAAACAACTCATGTCAAGGGGAGGCATATAAGATCCAGCACCACATTCACTTATTTGCTGAGTGCCTGTGTATGCCAGTCTGTGTTCTAAGAGATGACCTCACTTCCAAGCATGTCTTTTACCCCTGTATTCTCCAGTCACAATACTAAAGGCAAGTCACTCATCAACAACATCGTCATTATCATCTCTTACCTGCTATTAGACTTTGTTTTCTCATCTTTAGAGACACATCTTCAATCTTCCATCACCAAGGACTCTTCCTCCTCTTAAGTTTTATGTAAAGCACCCCAATGTCCTACTCTCTAACAAACCCCTAACTTTCAGCTGGCTAATGTTCTCATTCCCATAGGGCCTTCCCTTCCACCTCATAGAGATATCTAGGACTTTAACTTTCCATTTACTTCCATTCATCTTTTGCCTCTTGGATCCCCTTCCTTCCTTCCTATTGTCCCAAGTTGCTAACTGGAATCCCTGCTTTTAGTGTCTCCATCATTCAAATCATTCTCCACTCTGCCATCGGGGGGATGTTTCTAAAATTACTTCTGCTGATACCACTCCCCCAAATCTTGGCAAGGCGTAACAATCCTGAACTGTTTCTTCTTCTTTAAACACCACATGATCTCTTTGGCCACAGAAACTTTGGCTTGTGTTGTATTTTCCCACTCAGGATATTTTTTCCTCTTCCTGCCCTAGTGAGCGTCTATGTAACCACAGAATTCCAGTCTGTCATCACCTTCTCACCCTGGTGGGTGAAGCTGAGGAAGAACTTAGACGAAACAAAATATTTAGTGGAGATTTTATGTTTCAGAAGTAGGATGATTAATGAAACCCTCTATAACAGATCACTACCTTGTCTAATACTGCTTTTGTGAGCACAGAGTCTTCCAGGAATAATCGTGATGGGTCCAGGGTTCTGCCTCTGAGCTGGCACAGGTTGACATGGCCTATTGCCAGCGACAGAGGACGAGTGATCTCTGTTGCCTCTGCTACATCCCTACTCCCATTGCCCTGGTTCATAAGCCCACCATCACTTGCGTATACAAGGGCAGCCCCTCTACCTGAAAATCCTTCATGTATTTGTTTGCTTACTTATTGTTTGCTTTCCCCACTAGAGCAGGGATTTTGTCTGTCATTTATTTATTTACAGCACCTAGAACATTTCCAGGAACTTTTAATAGTTCAATAAATATTGTCTAAATGAAGGCAGGAAGAAAGCCTCCTAACCCTTCTTATAATCACTAAGTCATGTATGCCTCCAGGTTAGAAAGGCAAGGGAAATTTGGGTTACGTAGCAAAGTTCAAATTTGTCCACGTCACTTTGCTTCTCAGAAGTTTCAAATGCTTCTGTGCTTCTAACTGGGTATGGTATAAATGCTATAAAATTCAACCTCTTACCATGGCAGGGGGGAAATATCTTTGATCTGGCCCCTGCTTGCATGCTGATCTCATCTTTCACCATTCCTGAAGCAATTAGGAGCTTGTTGCTTCCTCCACACATCATCATGTCCCTCCCTCCATGCCTCTGCTCACACTGTCCCCTCTGTACCTTTCCCCATTCTTTTCATCTCTCTGAGATCTACTTACCCTTTGAGGATTTACTCAGCTCTTATGTTTTCTATCAATTCTCCCTACTCACCCCAGTCCCATCATGTTTGGAAACAGGCCCCAGGCCTTGGCACATGTCTGGGAAACTTGAAGAACTGGGTAGGTTGTAAGGGTAGGGATTAATGTATGAGAAATAATGTGGCCTTAATCACTGAGGAGAGGTGGAATCCCAGGGCAAGGGGTCAAAGAGATCCCAGCAGCAGGGTTGGTTTCATCTTCACAGTTAACATTTATTGAGCACTTATCTGCAAAACACTTTACATATTTCAATTAACTTAATCTTCACAATGATCCTATGAGGTGGGGACTGTTATTGTTCTTATTTTGCAGATGAGGAAGCTGAGCCACAGAGAAGTTTCAGGACCTGAGTTTCATAACATCTCCTGGGTCCCTCAACAAGTAAGTGTTGAAACCACTGTCTGGCATCAAAGTCAAGCACTTAGTCAAGCCTCATAGCTTCCTGCACAATGGTTTACAATCACAGAACTGGTCATCTTGAACATGAGAGCACCTAGATTCATCAGCTCAGCCAAGAGATGGGCTTGCCCCTAAAGGTTGTCTCTATCTCATAAGACTACAAAACTTTCTTTGCTCTGAGATCCAAACTCACCAGGCAACTTTTTAATTAATGCTGATACCAGAAAGCACCAGGACTGGGGGAAGGCCTGGATCACTGATATAAGTATTCATGTAAAAAAATTATACCATATTGTGAACAGATAAAGTGGCTTTCTGATTTACAGATAACCTCTCTTGTATCTGATCAGAGTGACTCAGCTCAAGATCAAGTTTGAGTTCACCAACATTCACCAAGATAGACCATATTCTGAGCCATAAAAACATACCTTAACAAATTTAAAAGAATAAAAATCTTACAGTGTCTGCCCTCAAACCACAATGGAACTAAACTAGAAGTCAATAATAGAAAGATAGCTGGAAAATCCCAAAATACTTGAACATTAACAATACACTTCTAAATAACACATAGGTCAAAGAAGAAATCTCAGGAGAAATTTTAAAATATTTTTAACTAAATGAAAATGAAAATACAATTTATCAAAATTTATGGAATGCAGTGAAAACAGTGCTTAGAGGGAAATTTATAGTATTAAAAGTATATATTAGGACCGGCCCAGTGGTGCAGCAGTCTAGGTCACGCTTTGGCAGCCCAGGGTTTGAGGGTTCAGATCTTGGGTGCTGGCCGACGTACTGCTTGTCAGCTATGCTGTGGCGGTGTCCCATATAATGTAGAAGAAGATGGGCATGGATGTTAGCCCAGGGCCAGTCTTCCTCAGCAAAAAAGAGGAGGATTGACAATGGATGTTAGCTCAGGGCTGGCTGGTCTTCCTCACCAAAAAAAAAAAAGTATATATTAAAAAGGAAGAAAGATCCAAAATCGATCATGTAAGCTTCCACCTTAGGAAACTAGAAAAAGAAGAGTAAATTAAATACAAAATAAACAAAAGAAAACAAATAATAAAATTATAGGAGAAATCAGTCAAATTGAAAACAGGAAATCAATATAGAAAAGTCAATGAAACCAAAAGTCAGTTCTTTAAAAAATCAACAAAATCAATTAGCCTCTAGTGAAGCTAACTAAGAAAAAACAGAGGACACAAATTACTAATATCAGAAGTGAAAGAAGGGACATCACTACAGATCTCATGAACATTAAAAGGACAATAAAGAAATAACATAAACAACACTATGCCAGCAAATTTGACAACCTAGATGAAGTGGAACATTTCTTTGAAAGACACAATCTGCCAAAACTCACACAACAAGAAATAGATGATCTGAATAGGCCTATATCTGTTAAAGAAATTGAATTAAAAACTAATAATCTTCCAAAACAGAAAGCACCTGACCCAGATGGGTTCACTTGTGAATTCTACCAAACATTTAAGGAAGAAATTATACCCATTCTCTATAATCTTGTTCAGAAAATACAATTAGGGGAAACCAATCTTTACTCAATCTGTGAGACCAGCATTACTCTAATACCAAAAACCAAAGATGTTACTAGAAAAGAAAACTAGAGACCAATATCTCTCATGAACATAGATGCAAAAGTCCTCAACAATATATCAGCAAATAAAATCCAACAACATATAAAAAGAATTATACACCACAACCAAGTGGGATTTATCCCAGGTATGCAAGACTGGCTCAACATTAGAAAATCAATTAATGTAATACATCACATCAACAGGCTAAAGAAGAAAAAATCACATGATTCTGTCAATAGATGCAGAAAAAACATTTGACAAAATCCAACATCTATCCACAAGAGAAACACTGAGTAAACTAGGAATAGAGGGAAACTTCCTCAATTTGATAAAGAATATCAACAAAAAACCTAAAGCTTAGGGGCCAGGTTGGTGGCATAGTGGTTATGTTAGTGCACTCCACTTCAGTGGCCCAGGGTTCATGGGTTCAGATCCTGGGAGCAGACCTACACACCACTTATCGAGCCATGCTGTGGCAACATCCCACATAAAGTGGAGCAAGATGGGCACAGATGTTAGTTCAGGGCCAATCTTCCTTAGCAAAAAGAGGAGGATTGGCAACGGATGTTAGCTAAGGGCTAATCTTCCTCAAAAAAATAGATTAAAAAAATTCTAAAGCTATCATCATACTTCATGATGAGAAACTTGAAGCTTCCCTACTAAGATCAGGAAGAAGGCAAGAATGTCCCCTCACCATTGCTTTTCAGCATTAAACTGAAAGTCATAGCTACTGCAATAAGACAAGAAAAGGAAATAAAGGGTATATAGATTGGGAAAGAAATAAAACTAACTTTGTTCACAGATGACATAATTGTCTATGTAGAAAATCTGAAAAAAATTGACAAAAACACTTCTGGAGCTAATATGCAATTAGAGCAAGGTTGCAGGATACGATGTTGATATTCAAAAGTCAGTTGCATTCCAATAGACCAACAATGGACAAGTGGAATTTGAAATTAAAAACACAATACCATTTACATTACCACTTCCATAAATGAAATACTCAGGTATAAATCTAACAAAATATGTACAAGATCTGTATGAGGAAAATGACAAAACTCTGATGAAAGAAATCAAAGAACTAAATAAATGGAGAGATATTGCATGTTCATAGAAATGAAAACTAAATACTGTTCAGAAGTCAGTTCTTCCCAACTTGATCTATAGATGCAATGCAACCCCAATCAAAATCCTAACAAGTTATTTTGCGGATATTGACAAAGTGATTCTACAGTATATATGGAAAGCAAAGACCTAGAACAACCAATACAATATTGAAGGAGAAGGAGAAAGTCAGAGGACTGACATTACCCCAATTCAAGACTTACTATAAAGCTACAGTAATCAAGATAGTGTGGTGTTGGTGAAAGAACAGACATACATATCACTGGAACAGAATAGAGAGCTCAGAGTTAGACCAACACGAATATGGTCAATTGAACTTTGACAAAGGAACAAATGCAATACAATGGAGAAAAGATAGTCTTTTCAATAAATCATTCTGAAAAAAACTGGACATCCACATGCAAAAAGATGGATCTAGACACAGACCTTACACCCTTCACAAAAATTAACTCAAAATGGGTCACAGACCTAAATGTAAAACATAAAACACCTAAGATAGGAGAAAAACTCAATGATCTAGGGTTTGGTGATGACTTTGTAGATGCAAAACCAAAGGCAAGATCCATGAAAGAAATAATAAGCTGGACTTCATTAAAATTAAAATTTTCTGCTCTGTGAAAGACAATTTCAAGAAGAATTTAAAAAAGGAGCCAGGGGCCTGCTCAGTGGCATAGTGGTTAAGTTCGGCACACTCCACTTCTGTGGCCTGGGTTTGGGTTCAGATCCTGGGTGTGGACCTACACCACTTGTCAGGCCATGCTGTGGCAGCAACCCACATACAAAGTAGAGGAGGATGGGCATGGATGTTAGCTCAGTGCCACTCTTTCTCAAGCAAAAAGAGGAAGATTGGCAACAGGTGCTAGCTCAAAGCCAATCTTCCTCACCAAAAAAAAAAAAGGGGGGAGCCACAGACTGAAAGAAAATATTTGCAAAAGACATATCTGATAAAGGACTGTTATCCAATATACAAAGAACTCTTAAAACTCAACAACAAGGAAACAACTTGATTTAAAAATTGGCCAAAGATCTTAACAGGCACCATACCAGATATACAGATGGCAAATAAGCACTTGAGAAGTTGCTCCATATGATATGTCATTATGGAAATGCAAATTAAAACAACAAGGAGATGCCAGTACACATCTATCAAAATGGCCAAAATCCAGAACCCTGACAACAGCAAATGTTGGTAAGGATGTAAAGCAACAGGTACTTTCATCCACTGTTGGCAGGAATGCAAAATAGTACAGCCACTGTGGAAGACAGTTTAGTGATTCCTTACAAAACTATACATACACTTGCCATACAATCCAGCAATCACACTCCTTAGTATTTACCCAAATGATTTGAAAACTTATGTCCACACAAAAACCTGCACATGGATGTTTCGAGCAGCTTTATTCATGATTGTCAAAACTTGGAAGCAACCAGAATGTCCTTCAGTAGCTGAATGGATAAATAAACTGTGGCACAACCAGACAATGGAATATTATTCAGCACTAAAAAGAAGTGAGGTATCAAGCCATTAAAAGACATGAAGGATATTACTAAGTGAAGAAGCCAATCTAAAAAAGGTTACATAGTGTATGATTCTAATTATATGACATTCTGGAAAAGGCAAAACTATGGAGACAGTAAAAAGATCAGTGGTTGCCAAGGGTTTTGGGGAGGAAGGGAGGGATGAACAGGCAGAGCACAGAGGAATTTTAGGATAGTGAAACTACTCTGTATGATACTATAATGACAGACACATGTCATTATTCATTTGTCCAAACACAAAGAATGTACAACACCAAGAGTGAACCCCAATTTAAACTATGAACTTTGGGTGATAAAGATGCGTCAATGTAGCAAAGGTACCACTCTGGTGGGGGAGAGTAATGCATGTCTGGGGAAGTGGGGTATATGGGAAATCTCTGTACTTTCTGCTCAATTTTGCCGTGAATCTAAAACTGCTCTAAAAAAACAAGTCTATTTAAAAATATCTAGGTTCTGGATCTGCTAAGCTGAGGAACAGATCTGAACCCCAGGGACTCTATCCCTCTGACACCCCTTGGGGTCATACCATCTGGTCTTTCCTCCTAATATTTTGACATGACTCTTTAACCTAATAAGATTTACTGAGAATGAGTTTGACTTCACCTTAGCTACTGACATTGAGTGTCTTAAAATACCATTCCCTCCCTCCTCCCCCACCAAGTCCACATACCCGTGTAGAAGCAGCCCCAGATGAGGAGTCTGGAGGATTACCAGACAGGGTCCAGGCAGAGGAATGACATGTGCATCTCTGCAACTCTTCATCCTGACAGCATTTATCTAACACACTTCTGAACATTTAGGGGAACACAAGAAAATGGCAGGCACAGCTTATGTCTCAGTAAACCAATCTAATCATCAAGGCATGTCACTCTTTGGAGGCAATGTAAAAATATGCGTGCAAACCAGCACATCAGCAACTGCAAATAAACCAAGCAATAAAGCTTGTGCAGCAAGGTTAGAAAGGGTCAGTCCCAACACACGGAGAATGTTGTTGCTTCTGAAGTGAAATTAGGCCTATCCAGAAGGTTCATGATAACAGAGGATGGGGTAGATAAAGTTGTGTTTCCATACCTATCATTCAGTGAGTTACGAAAGTGCTGGGAAAAAAGGCTGAGAATTGAAAACAAGCAACAGAGAATTGAAAAACAAAAAACACAAACCCTCTTTCTCTCAGACATCAGAGCAGAAAGGTCTATTTCTTATGTGGTGCTGGGGATTGAATATTTATGTCCTCCCAAAATCCGTATGTTCAAACCCTAATCCCCAATGTGATGATATTTAGAGGTGAGACCTTGAGGGTGTGATTAGGTCATGGGGTCGAGCTCTCCTGATGGGACTTGCATCCTCTCCTCTCCACCAGGTGAGGATAGAGCAAGAGGGCTCTCGCCAAAACCCAACAGTGCTGACATCCTGATTTGGACCTCCCAGCCTCCAGAACTGTGAGAAATAAATGTCTGTGGTTTAAGCCACCTAGTCTATGGAATTCTGGTACAGTGGCCCAAACTGACTATTGGCATTTATAAAATATCAAAGTATTGCATGTACAAAATTAAAAATCAAAAGCAAGAATAAGAGCCATAGCATGATGTGGCTACACACCTGGCACCAGTCCTCAGAGTCCATGTCTGGGCAAGCCACAGGCCTCCACAAGGGCCATGATGACAACTTATATTGAGGAGCAGTGCCACCAGCTGGAAACTCTGGAGTCCATCTACTCCTACTTTTCTACAGCTTGATTCCACAGTGATCCATCCCTTCTAACAACTAGCCTTCCAAAACATAAATGGGCTATCCTGGTTCTGCATTCTCCTCCAGAGGTGCCTCACTCAACAAAATCTTGCTAAGTGTTATCAGAAGATCCAATCAGTTTCATCATTCTTTAACATCAAAGGCTGGAGAAAATGGCAAACTGTCCAGTAACGCTCAAGTTTACATCCAGTAAAAACTTTCCCAGATATGAAGCATCATACCTGAAAACATAAAATTTCTCAGACATTTTTAAATTATTAATGTTACAAGTAGAGGAAAACCTTGATATGATAATGATCTTTGCTGAAGTGTTGGCTGTACAAGAAAAGTAAATGAAATAGAATACATAAAAACTACAAGTGAGAAAAAAAGAAAAAAGAAATGAAGGAAAGCAAAAGAAACCAAAAAACAATTAATCCATGGCATTTCTGTTACTATTGAGAATTTCTTAAGTTGGAAGGCAAAAGTTTGCTACAAAACTCCTGGAGATTAGGAAGAAATAGACAAAGAAAGAAGAACAAGTAGGAAAAAAATTAATTAGCCAGGGGGAAGCTATTTGAAGCAGATAATAATCCTGACACACCTAATATCCAATTCTTGGAGGATGGTGGAGACAACATGGAGGTAGATGAATCTTCGCTTCAGGAAATGGATGGCTTGAAGCTAAGAATGAAGAGAATGATCCAGAGACCCAGACAGCAACTTGACTAGTGGTGTCTTTGGCTCACGTCCCCATCTGTAGAGAGGCTTGAATGCCTCAGCAGCTGTGGCTATGTTGAGACATTTTGGTTTTCTTTTCTTTTTTCCTATGAACAAATAATTTTCAGGAGAATATTCTTCTGATAACTTTCATTATTGAACATAATACACTGACTTGAAAAGAAAAAAAGATTATAACAATAGCAATAAAAACCACCCTCTGGGGCCGGCTCAGTGGTATAGTGGTTAAATTCTCGTGCTCTGCTTTGGCGGCCCAGGGTTTGCTGGTTTGGATCCCAGGCCCAGTCCTACACACCACTCATCAAGCCATGCTGTGGCGGCATCCCATTTACAAAATAGAGAAGGATTGGCACAGATCTTAGCTCAGGGACAATCTTCCTCAAGCATAAAGAGGAAGATTGGCAACAGATGTTAGCTCAGGGCCAATCTTCCTCACCAAAACAACAAAAAGAAAAAGAAAACCATCCCTATCCTTCCCTTCCCTATCCCAAATAGATTCATGTTACCACCATCTCAATTAGGATACAAGATAGTTCCATCACTCCCCAAAACTCCCTTGTGCTATCTTTTTATAGTCACTCCCTCCTCCTACCTTTACTCTCTATCACTGATCTTTCTCCACACTAGTTTTGTCTTTTCAAGAATGCCATATAAATGGAATCATCTGACATGTAATCTTTTGAGACTAGCATCTTTAACTCAACATAATGCCTTTCAGATCCATCCAAATTGTTGCATGTATCAATAGTTCATTACTTATTATTTCTGAGTAGTATTCCATTGTATGTACATACTACAGTTTATCCATTCATTCATTGAATGGCATTTGAGTTGTTTCCAGATTTTGGCAGTTATAAATAGAGATGCTATACATATTTGTGTACAATTACTTCTCTCTAGACTAAACACACAAGAGGGGGATTATTGGGTCATAAATGTATGTTCAACTTTATAAGAAATGGCCAAACCCATTTTCTGCCCTCAAAGTATGAGAGTTCCAGTTGCTCCACATATTTGCCAGCACTTGACACTATCAGTATTTTTTTTTATTTTAGCCATTCTAATAGGTGTGTAGTGGTTTAATTTGCATTTCCCAATGGCTAGTGAGGTTGAATATCTTTTCATGTGCTTATTTCTGTCCTTAAATTTTCTTTGGTGAAATACCTATAGGTCAATTTGGAGAGAATTGAAATCTTTACTATATTGAGTCTTCCAACTCATGAACACATTATGTCTCTTCATTTTGTTTTTTAAGAGAACATACATAGAATTTTAATTCTTTTAAAATTGTTAAGATTTGATTTAGGACCCAGGTTATGGTCTCTCTTGGAGAATGTTCTATATGCAGTTAAAAAGAATGTGTGTTCTGCAGTTGGATGGAGTGTTCCATAAATGTCAGTTAGATTCAGTTGGCAAATGATATTCAGCTCTACATCTTTGCTGACTTTTTGTCTATTGGTTCTATTACTGAGAGAGGAGTGGTGATTTCTCCAACCATAATTTTTGTATGTCTATTTCCCTTTTCAGTTCTGTCAGTTTTTGCTTCACGTATTTTGAGGCTCTGATGTTAGGAACATACACATTTAGAACTTTTATGTCTTCCTAGTGATTTGGCCTTTTTATCCTTATGTAATCAATATGTAACGTTCCTTTTCACCCCTGGTAATTTTCTTTCCTCTGAAGCATGGTTTGACATTAATATAACCATTCCAGCTTCCTTTTTATTAGTTTTTGCATGGCATATCTTTTCCCATCCTTTAACTCTTAACCTACCTATATCATTATATTTGAAGTAAATTTCTTATATACAGCATATAGTTAAGACTTTCTTTAATCCATTCTAATAATCTCTGTTTGTTAATTGGTGTATTGAAAGGATTTACATTTAGTGAAATTATTGATATGTTTAGATTTATGTTTACCATTTTATTACTGTTTTCTGTTTGTTCTCTCTGTTTCTCACTTCTCTGTTTCCACTTTCTTGCCTTTTATTTGGGGGGCAGTATTTGAGCAGCTTTTATTCTATTCTAATTCATCTATTATGATTTTCATAGTATCTCTTTGTATAATCTTTTTAGTGGTCGCTCTAGGGATTACAAATACATACTTACCTTTTTACAGTCTATTTAGAATCAATATTTTGTCACTTCAGTTGGAATATAGAAGCCTTAACACCATAAAGTTCCCCTTACCCTCCCCCTCTTTATGTTAGAGGTATTGTCTTAAATATCACATCCACATATACTGAAGACTTCCTCCGACAATGTTATACTTTTGCTTTCAACCATAAAACATATTCTAAAGAACTCAGGAGGAGAAGGACAGTCTGTCATATTTACCCAAATATTTACCAGTTCTATTGCTCTTATTCTTGATGTTTCAGGTTTCTTTCTGATAATGTTTCCCATCCATGTGTAGAATTCCCTTTAGCAATCTTTTTAAAGCAGGTTTGCTAAGCACAAATTCCCTTAGTTTTTCTTCATCTGTGGATGCCTTTATATTATTATCATTTCTGAAAGATGTTTTTGCTGTACACAGAATTCTGGGCTGACAATTCTTTTCTTTCAACACTTGAAAAATGTCGTGCTACTTCCTTTGACCTCTATGGTTTCTGATGAGAGAATCATTGTCATTGAATCATTGTTCTCCTATAGATAATGGCTTGCTTCTCTCTAGCAGTTTCTTTTATGTTTCAGAAATTTGTGTATGACATATTTGGCATGATTTCATCCTACTTGGGTTTGCTCCATTTCTTAAATGTGTGGGTATGTGTCTTTCTGCAAACCTGTGAAGTTTTCAGCTGTTATTTCTTCAAACCTTTTTTCAGCACCACATTCTCTCTTCTCTCCTCCTGGAAGTCTGATGACACAAATATTAGACATTTTATTGTTATCCCATAGGACCCCAAGGTTCTGGTTTATATTGTTTTAAATCTTTTTTCTCTCTGTTGTTCAGATAGGATAATTTCTATTGATCTGGCATCAAGTTCACTATTTCTTTTCTCTGACATCTTCATTCTTCTACTGAGTCCTTCCAGTGGATTTTTAATTTTGGTATTGTGTTTTTCAGTTCTAAAATTTCCACTTGGTTCTTCTCTATATCTTCTATTTCTATTTTAGCTTTGTTTTAAAAGTGTTCATGATTGCTCCTTTGAGCACTTTTATAATATCTGTTTTAAAGTCTTTGTCAAATAATTCCAGTATCTGTGTTATCTCATCATTGGCATCTGTGGATTATCTTTTCCCAAGCGAATTGACAATTTCATAGTTCTTCACATGCCAAGCAATTTTGGGTTGTATCCTGGACATTTTAAATATTACTTTATGAGACTCTGGGTCTTGTTTAAATCCTGAGAGAATGTGGATGTTTTTGTTTTAGCAGGCACTTAACCTTGGTAGGTTCAAGTCATAAGTTCCAGCCACTTTCTATGTGCTGTGGTTACAATGTCAGTTCAAGTTTCAAAGTCTTTAAATTCTATTCAGCTCTTTCCTGTGAGTGTGTCACCCAGTGATTAATTGGGAACCTGGGAAGAGGTCTGTTAGCTCAGTTCTCATAGTCTCTGGGATGCTAATTAGGATCAGATCCACATGCACAGGTTGGAGATCAGCCCAAGGATTCACAAACAGTTTTCTGGGATCCATTTCCTGACCTCTTCCTTCTTTGCTATCTCCTCAGTACTTTTGGTTCTTTGAGCCTCCTTTTTTCAGTCTATTAGCCAAAAATCACTCACTTCTGTGAGTGAGTCACATCTGGGATCCAAATGACAAGAGGATGGAGAGAGAGTAAAAAATATATATATGTTCTAGTAATAGCTCCCCCAGGATGCTGATTGGCCTGTGTTCTTGGGGAACATACAAAAGGAAGTCTGTGTCTGGCCCTGCCTCTTGGAACTGCAGCCCCATGAGTGAACAATGAAGGCCCCTTCCTCCAGATTTTGGCTCCTGCAGTTTTCCACACTGGCTGTTTCTCTGCTGCCACCACTGTACCTTTTCTAAGATTGGCTCGAGTCTGGGGCAAAAGTGAATGGAGACAAAGGAGAAGGAAAAAAAAAACAGTGGTGATTCCCTCAATCTCTGAGCTTTAAGTGTTCTCTTTTCTGCTCTTCAAGCCAGAATTAAAGGGATTTGCCTTGGTCTCTGTCTGTTCCATAAAGCTTTCTTCTGAATTTTGACTGTGCTGAGATCAGGCTGGAGATACCTGAGGGAAAAAATATGGCAAACTCACTGCTAGTTTGGTGGTACTTCAAGCTCTGATGTTCTTTCCCAATCTGCCTACTACTGCAGGTGGAAGTGAAGGGCAGTAGTGAAGAAACTATCCAGCCACTTGTTGGCAAGTGATTTTATTCAACCCCTTCAACCTTCAAAGGAGCAGCAATTCATCCTGACAGGTAACCTTTGTTTTGTAAGTTCCCCAGGAGCACAGACCAATCAGAATCCTGGAGGGGCTATTCTCAGAACATATTATACAAAGAAAGTGGATCCAAATGGTTCAAGAGATGAAATGTAATGCTGCGGTGTGCTGCCCAGATCCCCCACTTCAGGACTGAAACATCCTTCCTCCCCCCACCCCCCAGCTGCAAGGACTGTTGGTAATTGATGGCTCTCCACTGCATTACTCTCTAGGAATTTCCCTGAAAAGACAAGCCAAAGAAATCCACCTTAGCCAAGGCCACACAATATTCCTGGAGTCGGCTCATGTCCAGTGACTGGTCAAGGTGAAAGTATAAAGCTGGGGCAGGCTTAATGCAAGGAAGACAACTCTGAAGGGCCGTCTCAGCTCGAGAGTTCCCTGTGGAATTGACTGAATCCCACTCCTACTTCAAGGGTTGATTGGAGGACACTCTCCAGTAAACGTCTTGCACACAAATTGTCTCCAAGTTTACTTCCCGGGGAGCCCACCCTAAGATGCTAGGTCTAAGCATGATGCTCCTCTTGTGACAGGAATTGGTTCAGAAGTGGGCACATGCCTCAGATCAGGTTAATATGATATGAGGGGACTTGTTTTGGGATCTTCTGGGAAATTTTCCTGGCACTAGAGAGAACCATAGGAAAAGATGATCTCTGTCAAACTAAACCTGAACAAGGACTTGTATGGCTCCAATTGCTACTGATAAGCATATTTTGATCCCAAGAACATCCAGCCTTAGAACAAAGTTTATACTGTGATTAGCAGAATGGTGAGAGGGAACGAACCTGAGTCCCTAATGACATCATTGAGTCACAAGGTCAATGCACCCTGAAGGCCACCCCATTTTTAGATTTTCTGTTATATGGACCAATAAATTTTATTATTTAAAGCAGTCTGAAGGTTTATTTTTTGTTTGTTTCTGCTACTTGCAGCCAAAACATCCAACTGATACAAGGGTACATCTTACTGGCTCTCCCTGCCCATACTGCTTCTGGACAAGACTTTCATAAACATTGAAAAGAGCTTGAAAAATCCACAACCTAGACAAGTGACCAAAAAACTGAACTGTGATTGAATGCAGGTGACTGATGGTAAGTTTTTCTTTCTTGCTTTTTCTTCCTTCCTTCCTCCCTTCCTCCCTTCCTTCCTTCCTTCTTTCCTTTAGGGAACTGAAGATACATTTTTTTAAAAAGGAGACCTAGCTGAACAAATATATTTTATGAACAAAAAATAAAACCACAGCAATATGTGCAACTTGGTTGAGAAAAATTACCTTACATTTCTATTTTTAAGATCAAGTACAATCTAGGCCATGATCTGAAATCTGGTATATAATTGGAATTTTTGAAAACTCCCTCTGTAATAGACAGGTGAAGACAGACACCTGGTAATTGCAAAGGGTATTTATATGGCTGTGGAGGAGGAAGAGAGTGATTTTTGCAAAATTACTTCAGAAGGAAAATGCCTTTAAAAAAGATACAGTTCCAAAAGTGATTCAGTTTGCAATTTAAAAGACAAACAATCCATTGTGACAACCCAAGAAAAAGTTACTTCCCCCCACACACATAGTATCTTGACTCAAACTCTGAGGGTCAAAAAACTATGATTTTGGTAGTCCAGAAAGGAAAGAGTTTTCAAGAAGCAAAGCACTCTGCCCTCTCAAAGAGAATGCCACATTTGCCATGTTTCAAGATTCAAGGATACGGCAGCAGAACACCGTACTCTGATTTTAACTACCATGTGGCTCTTGTGTCTGCTGAATTAATCGTGTTCTCTTCTTCCCCAGCACTTGCCATTTCAGAACTGTTTCCTCAGGCACCTAAGCACAAAATCCAGCACCTCCATTGCTGTGAATGGCAGATGAAGCACGGGGCCGGATTTAGGAGACAGGCTTTAATCCCAGATCTGCCCGCCAGCAAGCTGGGTAGCATTGGGCAAATCACTTTATTTCTCTGGGTCTCCATTTCCTCATCTGCAAAACGATCCCTTCTGTCTCCATGATTATAGATTCCTGGGCAAATGAGAGACACTGTATAAATGCCAGAGTGGCTTGTGGCAGTAAGAACCCATTTTTCCATCCACTCACCTGACATTTCACAACTCAAAGTCTTATCCCAGTTTACAGCCTACACTATGTCAGTGTACTATGGGCAGGCTGGAGGGAGAAGAAATTTTCATCACAAATACCCAAGACAAAAATCAACAAATCCTCTTCCAAATCTGTGTTCAACCTCCACCTTACTTTTGGTGCCTTGAAAGTAAGCCCATATCATCACTGTAGAGGAAAAATGAATCAAATACCCCTGTCCCTTGTCTGCTTCACATTTTGGAAATGATCCCAGAGGTCATGGTGTAGCGAGGATCACTGATTTTGTGGTAAACATAGGTTAAGGTGGTGGTGAGTAAAGATAGAATGAACCTAGAGTCCTTCAGAGGCATATTCATGAGGTTGGGCCTTCAAATGTGTACAAAAATTTACTCCTAGTACTGTAACTGCTTACCCCAAACATCCAGCAGGGCCCTCAGGCTACAATATCAAAGCCAACCCCATGACTCATAAGACCAGGGCTAGAAGGGCCAGCTCAGAAATACAACCCAACAAGGGAACAGTGCCAGGACCCCATGGAGTGCTTTGCAGGACATCTGGCCTGGATATTTCAAAGATTCAATAAGAAAGAAGAGAGGGAGCAGGGGAGGTGGCTCTGGGCTGAAGTCTACTAAGGAAACATAGCTGGCAAATGCAATGCATTAACTTTGACTCTAATGACATTCTGGAAACAATTTAGAAAATTGGATTATTGACTACGTGTTGGATATTACTGAATTAATTTTCCCTTAGATATGGAAATGATATTATGACTGTTGAATAGGAAAGTGAAAATGTCTTTGTTTATGGGAAATGCATTATTTAGAATCATATAGGAGTGAAGTGTCATGATGCCTGCATACTACTTTTGGAGAGCTTACAGAAAGAAGGGGTATATGTGTGGCAAGATGCTAATAGCTGGTGAATCTAGGAGGGCAGTGTATGGGTGTTAACTATTCTGTTCTTTCCATTTTTCTGGCATTTGAATTTTTTTAATTTAAGAAAGGTGTACAACCCAGCCAGATTTGGTCAGAGAGCATGTGGAGTTCCAGGGGGTCTCATGGCTACAGGCTCCCAGGATGTTTCCCTTTACCAGGAGCCACTTTGCTTCCTAGGCTCCTAGCAAAAATCATTACTGACACTTATCATGGCCAACCACATAACTTACAATTGCTAAGAAAAGGTACAGGAATAAATGTCACAATTCCCATTTTACAAACAAGGAAACTGAAGCATGTTCAAATCAGCTAACTTGCAAGAAGTTGCTGCAGCAGCCACACTGAAGTTGTACCCAGACCCCTGGAGTCTCTTTGCCCAGCTCTGTGTGACCAACTCCCAGCTCTCTTTCCTTTATTCCCAACAGTTCTCACCTCCAACCTTCTTCAGAAGATTAACTTTGGGCTACCAGAACCACTGCACTCAAACTCCAAATTCCGGAGAGCCAGAAGAGCTAAGGAGGTTATGACTGGAGTGACCGACAGCAATGGTCACCTCATCCCTTTCAAGAGAGTAAGGAATCCCTTTCATTTCAGTTGAGTCCCAGAAAAATCCTCCCTTCATTGTTGTCATTGTACTTACAAATCTCAACTGAATATTCCCAAAACCAAACCACTTCCCTCCCAGCAACCTGATATCCCACACATGTTCTTGTCATTTCATCCCACATTGTTGTGGTTGCCTTGGAGGAGCAGTGCTCCAGCATAAAGTCCCATAATTACAGCCTTGTGCTATGTCCAGTTGACTCTTGCAGCCACCACATGTCAAAACCCAGGACAGGCAAACAGAGGCCTTAAGGTAGCACCTGGCTCCTTACCTATTTAGCTCTTATGAATCTCAGGTAACACACTAGGTATGCACTTTATGGAAGAATTTGCAGTGTTTACTATTTTTTAAATATCATTTGCTTGGAAGAGGCCTTGGAGGTTGTTCAAGTCTGCTTCTAGTGACAGGACTTCAACAAGATAGCTGGGTCTGTATTGTGACCACCTAGGTGGTCACAACACTCTTCCTTATGAGAAAAGTGTGTGATCATTAGTGCCTGGACTTTATGGAATCTATTCTCACTGGTCAGCAATTTCTTGTACTTCCTTCACAAACCTTGACTGAATTCCAGAATTAAGATTGGCTGAATAGCCATGTACTCTCTGGGGTAAGCACTGTTATTTTCAAGAGGTGATAACCAGTATGTAATAACTGGTACAGCACAGAAGGCACCAATTATGGAGAGTGGGTGCAGGCAGGGGTTCACTGAAGCAGGATCCCAGTGGACTCCCCAAGCTGTGCCAGGTATGAACCCTCCAGTAGCTGGATTGTGGGGAGGACTGGAGGCTCCCTTGGTAGCAGAAGAGCACTCAGGTGGGGTTTGTAGCAGCTGTTATTTGCCATTGGGTAGAGAAGTATGTCCATATTTGACAATGATCACAGCCATACCACTGCGGACCACCTGACCAGTTCTGGTTGTGTTTTAATGGCAGGAGTAATAGAAAAAAAATTGAAACCATGTAAAAGAGAGAGGGTGAGAATGAATGAATGAATGAATGAAAATAGAGCATAAAAGCCAGACCCTACACACGAACACAAACAGACTCTCTCTCTCTCTCTCTCTCTCTCTCTCTCTCTCTCTCTCACACACACACACACACACACACACACACACACACACACAAAATCAGAAAAACAAGTGAAGCTCCACATCCATGGCAACAAGAATTTGTGGTCAACCTCTGTTTGCACTCAGCTTTAAAACTTCAGTCCGCTCAGGTTCTGTTTTAAAGACTTTCAGTGCAAAGGCTGTGTTGGTGTTTTCTGCTACGGAGGTTCCTAGCCAGTCAGCTAGGCATTGACCTCAGAAAAATGTGAAACATTATTCATCAAACAGGGAGGAAACTGGTCAGAGCAGGGAGAGGAACACTAAAAACAGTGAAATTATTATTCAGGAGAACTCAAAACAGGAAAAAGCAACATGGACAAGATAAGCAGGGAGGAATACAGAGGTCCAGAGAGCAGAGCCACCCCTCCCAGGCTATCTAGAAAACTTTCCAAGTCCTTGGGCCCTGACATCATCTTGTCAGCAGAGTCTACGCTGACCTACGCTGACACCTTACCACTTCGTCAGCAGCTGCCAGAACGAAGCAGCACTGAGGGACCAAACGGAAGAAGAACGTTGGCTGTGAGAGACAAATTTAATTATGTTTTCCAATTCAAATTAATAAGGAGTTTTACTTTGTTGCTCACTCATAGGCAATTTAAAATCCATATCTAGGGAGAGATAAGGTTAACTAAACAGAGAATGATCTATCTGGCCTCGAGGTTGAAAATTCCAGATGGGGATTTCTAGCCACAGGGTCAACACAGAATGCAAATCCACACCAATAGCTCAAAAACTGGCCAGGAGTCAGAAAGCTGATGTTTTTCTTTCATGACTCCATTACACCATCCATTCACAGGGATCTAAAACTTCTTTCTAATAGAATTTGTCACCAGAAAGAATTTCCTGATTTAATTATGATGGTAGTATGACAAGAAAAATTAAATGACTGCTACAAGAGATGTTTGTTTTTCTTGATGACCTCAGGGACAGGATAATACCAAGGGCAGATGTCAAAATGTATACTTAGGGTGACCACCTTAATAGAGAGCAACCTGAACAACTTCAACAGTGCCGGTGGTTGCATGTCAGTAATTAGACAACATGGAGAGGACAAGTGTAGGGAAAACAGCTGTGACCCTATGATGAAAAGTGTCAGTGTTTGACCTTCTAGCCTTCTTCTGTTCCTTTCAGGAAAATTAACTGAGGTTTATACCTGAGAAAGCAAATCAGTTGTCAAAGAGGAAGCCACAGAAGCCAGGGTCAGAAGAAGAAAAGACAAGGGGAAGAAAGGCTTTCAAATTTGACTCCAACTTCTGAGATACAGAGGCCGTGCCAAGACTTACACAGAAAGGCAAACGCTAATCATTGACTTTGGGGAAAACTCTTCACAGCCCTGGTGATAATGAGTTAATTGCACTGGAGCCCTACACACACACACACACAATATTTACCCTTGTGTCTGGAGGGTTCCTACAGAAGAACACAACTACTCTGATTTGAAAGTGGGTTCAAGTCCTAATAGGAAGATATTGGCTAATACATAATCATTTCCAATATTTTAATTTAATATAACCAAGTACTCACAATTTCAAGACATTTTGTTTAGATAAGAGGGAACAGTAGGGTCAATTACAACTAACTTGGACTTTAGAGAGGATGCTTCTGACATGGGCCAATGTGAGAAGGTCAAGTGAATTAATATATCCTTGGAATTTAAGTTAGCTATTCATTTTGCCATGAAAACTACCAATAATTATAGATAGTAATTTCAAAAATATTTATTCTGTAGACAGTATATTTGGAAAAATTCTAAACATAATCAAAATCTGTTCCAGAAATCCATATTTCACTTTAGACTGGAAAAAACTTAAAAGAAGCGTAGGTCCAGCAAGAACTAGTCCAGGGCTCAACAACATTTGTTTGTTTTCCTTTAAGAAATATTAGTAAGAGTGAGGTCAGCATCATGGTGGAGTGAGATTCCCTCTTTGAATCTCTGCCCCCTAAGACACAATGAAAACATCATTCGCATTCCAACACAGCTTAATCAAACACTACAAAGGACTTCTAAGAAAACCCTGCTGCCATACATCGGATGGTGGAGGCACGGGAAGCCCAAAAGGACTTGAGGAGAGGTAAGGAGTTGTACTCCCCCTCCCCAATTGATTAGCAAAGACAGCGCGGCTCGCAGACAGAGGGGGGAGGGGCAGCCAACAGCGGGGAAACTATCACCCTCCAGGTGCTCTCACAGACTGTCAAGAGATCCCCACCAGGAAGTGATGATGGACTGTTTAGGGGGTGTAGCAAACACCCTAAGAGAGCCAGAAAGGAAACCCCCAGGTGGAGCAGGAGAAAGAGAGAACCCCTCCCCCCACACACCCCGCGTTTCAGCATAATCCCTCCAGGGGCTGCAGTGGGCTCAGAGCACACCGCTCGCGACCTCCACCCAGTGGCAGCAGGTGAAAACTGCAGGACCAACTTCAACATGAGGGGAGGAAAAAATAAGGCCGTCCCCGTCGGATCCTTGCGACAATTTGTTATGGCTACAGACCAAAAGGAAAATGACAAACACCCAGAAACCAACCCTGAAGGCACAGAATTTGATAACCTGAACGACAGAGAATTCAAAATAGCTATCATAAACAAACTCAACGAAATACAAGAGAACACACAGAAACAAATCAACAAATTCAGGGATTTTGTCACAAAAGAGATTGAAACCATAAAGCAAACCAATCAGAATTATTGGAGATGAAAAACAAAATGAACAAGATAGTGGAAAAAATGGAGTCTTTAAAGAGCAGAACTGACAATGTGGAGGAACGAATTAGCATTATTGAAGATAGCCATGCAGAAATGCTCCAGATAGAGGAGGAGAGAGAGCTAAGACTAAAAAGAAATGAAGAAATTCTTTGAGAAATATCAGACTCAATGAGGAAAAGCAACATAAGGATAATAGGCATTCCAGAAGGAGAAGAAAGAGAAAAAGGAACAGAGAGTTTGTTCAAAGAAATAATAGCTGAGAACTTCCCCAACCTAGGGAACGAGAGGGAAATAACAGTGAATGAAATCAATAGATCACCTAAATATATAAACAGGAATAAAAAATCATCTCGCCACATAGTAGCAAACTTGAAAAATACCTGTGACAAGGAAATAATATTAAGGGCAGCTAAACAAAAAAACAAAATAACATACAAAGGAAACCCCATCGGGCTCTCAGCTGATTTCTTGACAGAAACTCTACAGGCTAGGAGAGACTGGAATGATATATTCAAAATCATGAAAGACAAAAACCTTCAGCCAAGAATACTTTATCCAGCAAAAATATCCTTCAAATAAGATGGAGAAATAATAACTCTCCCTGATAAAAAAAACCTAAGAGGGTTCGTCACCACAAGACCCCCACTACAAGAAATGTTCAAGAAGGCCCTTAGGCCTGAAAAAAAAAAACAAATGAGAAAGGGGATACAAAGATTTCAGCAAGGAGAAAAGCAAGGAGACTAAACCAGAACAAACTACAGTTGGATAACATCAAAAATTAATTCAAGCTCATCACTGTAAACATACACTCACCACACAAGATGGAATAAAGAGATAACAAATAAGGAGGGGAAGAGGTAAGGGATTGAATCAACCCAGCCTCAGGAAAAAGGAGGCATCTGAAAATGTACTATCTTATCCAGGAGATCACTTATATAAACCTCACGGTAACCACTAAACAAATAACCAGAAGAGAACCACACATGACAAATAAAGAGAAAACCAAGAGAATGAGCATGCAGAAATACCAAATTGAACTTGCAGTCCAAAACACAAGTGACAAGAAAAGAAGGAAATGCAAAAGAACCAGAAAATGAACAATAAAATAGCAACATTAAACCCTCATATATCAATAATCACTCTAAATGTAAATGCATTGAATTCTCCAATCAAAAGACACAGAGTGGCAGGATGGATTAAAAACCAAGATCCAACAATCTGCTGCCTCCAGGAAACACATCTCAGCTCTAAAGACAAACACAGACTCAAAATAAAAGGATGGAAAACAATACTCCAAGCTAATGGCAAACAAAAGAAAGCAGGCGTAGCCATACTTATATCAGACAAAGTAGACTTCAAGATAAAAAAGGTAATGAGAGACAAAGAAGGGCAATATATAATGATAAAAGGGACACTTCACCAAGAAGACATAACACTTATAAATATCTATGCACCCAACACAGGAGCACCAAAGTACATAAAACAACTGCTAAAAAACCTTAAAGGAGGTATTAACAATAACACAATAATGTAGGGGATCTTACCCCCCTTACATCAATGGATAGATCATCCAGACACAAAGTCAATAAGGAAATAATGGACTTAAACAAAAAACTAGATGCAATGGACTTAATAGATATATACAGAGCACTCCACCCAAAAAGAGCAGAACACATTCTTCTCAAGTGCACATGGAACATTCTCAAGGATAGACCATATATTAGGAAACAAGGCAAACCTCTATAAATTTAAGAAGATTGAAATCATTACAAGCATCTTTTCTGATCATAATGCTGTGAAACTAGAAATCAACTGGAAGGAAATAACTAGGAAAGGGGCAAAGATGTGGAGACTAAACAACATGCTACTGAGCAACCAATGGGTCATTGATGAAATTGAAGAAGAAATCAAAAGCTATCTGGAGAGAAATGAAAAGGAAATTACACCATACCAACTCATATGGGATGCAGCAAAAGCAGTCCTGAGAGGGAAATTCATAGCAATACAAGCCCACCTTAACAAACAAGAAAAATCCCAAATAAATAACCTTAAATTGCACCTAACAGAATTAGAAAAAGAAGAACAGACAAAGCCACAAATCAGCAGAAGGAGGGAAATAATAAAAATCAGAGCAGAAATAAATGAAATTGAAACCAAAAAAACAGTAGAAAGGATCAATGAAACAAAGAGCTGGTTCTTTGAGAAGATAAATAAAATTGACAAACCCTTAGCCAGACTCACTAAGAAAAAAAGGGAGAAGACTCAAATAAATAAAATTAGAAATGAAAGAGGAGAAATTACAACAGACACCACAGAAATACAAGGGATTATTAGGGAACACTATGAAAAACTTTACGCCAACAAATTGGACAACCTAAAGGAAATGGACAAATACTTGGATGCGTACAACCTCCCCAAACTGAATCAAGAAGAAATAGAGAATCTGAACAGACCCATCACAAGTAAAGACATTGAAACAGTAATCAAAAACCTCCCAAAAATAAAAGCCCAGGACCAGATGGCTTCCCTGGAGAATTTTATCAAACGTTCAAAGAAGATTTAGCACCTATCCTTCTCAAACTATTCCAAAAAATAGAGGAAAATGGAATACTTCCCAGCACATTCTATGAGGCCAACATCACCCTGATACCGAAGCCAGACAAGGACAATACAGAGAAGGAAAACTACAGGCCAATATCACTGATGAACATAGATGCAAAAATCCTCAACAAAATATTGGTAAACCGAATACAGCAATACATCAACAAGATCATACACCACGATCAAGTGGGATTTATACCAGGGACACAGGGATGGTTCAACATCCGCAAATCAATCAACGTAATACACCACATTAACAAAATGAAGAATAAAAACCACATGATCATCTCAATCGATGCAGAGAAGGCATTCGACAAGATCCAGCATCCATCTATGATAAAAACTCTCAACAAAATGGGTATAGAAGGAAAGTACCTCAACATAATAAGGGCCATATATGACAAACCTACAGCTAACATCCTACTCAACAGGGAAAAACTGAAAGCCATTCCTTTGAGGACAGGAACAAGACAAGGGTGCCCACTCTCACCGCTCTTATTCAACATAGTACTGGAAGTTATGGCCAGAGCAATTAGGCAAGAAAAAGGAATAAAAGGACTCCAAATAGGCAATGAAGAAGTGAAACTCTCACTATTTGCAGACGACATGATCTTATACATAGAAAACCCAAAAAATTCCATCAGAAAACTGCTAGAAATAATCAACAACTACAGTAAAGTGGCAGGGTGTAAAATCAACTTACAAAAATCAGTTGCATTTCTATACACTAACGATAAACCAACAGAAAGAGAACTCAAAAAGACAATCCCATTTACAATTGCAACAAAAAGAATAAAATATCTGGAAATAAATTTAACCAAGGAGGTGAAAGACCTATACAATGAAAACTATAAGACACTATTGAAAGAAATCGAGGAAGACATAAAGAAATGGAAAAATATTCCATGCACATGCATTGGAAGAATAAATATAGTTAAAATGTCCATTCTACCTAAAGCAATCTACAGATTCAATGAGATCCCAATCAGAATACCAATGTCATTCTTCACGGTAATAGAACAAAAACTACTGAAATTCATATGGGGCAACAAAAGACCCCGAATAGCTAAAGCAATTCTGAAAAAAAAGAACAAAGCTTGAGGCATCACAATCCCTGATTTCAAAATATACTATAGAGCTAGAGTAATCAAAACAGCATGATACTGGTACAAGAATAGACACACAGATCAATGGAATAGAACTGAAAGCCCAGAAATAAAACCACACACCTATGGACAGCTAATCTTCGACAAAGGAGCAAAGACCATACAATGGAGAGAGAGAAGTCTCTTCAATAAATGGTGCTGGGAAAATTGGACAGCAACATGCAAAAGAATGAAAGTAGACCATCTCCTATCGCCATATACAAAAATCAATTCAAAATGGATCAAGGACCTGAAACTATAAAACTCCTGGAAGAAAATATAGGCAGTACACTAATTGAGATTGGACATCAAGGGATCCTTTCAGATTCCATGTCTACTCAGACAAGGGAAACAAAAGAAAAAATAAACAAGTGGGACCTCATCAGACTAAAGAGCTTCTACAAGGCAAATGAAACCAGGATCAAAATGAATAAGCAACCCACCAGCTGGGAGAAAACATTCGCAAATCATTTGTCCCACAAGGGATTAATCTCAGTAATATATAAAGATCTCATACAACTGAGCAACAAAAAACCAAACAACCCGATCAAAAAATGGGCAGAGGATATGAACAGACATTTTTCCAAGGAAGAGATACAGATGGCCAATAGACACATGAAAAGATGTTCAATATCACTAATCATCAGGGAAATGCAAATCAAAACTACACTAAGATATCACCTGACACCCATTAGAATGGCTATAATCACAAAGACAAATAACAACAAATGCTGGAGAAGTTGTGGAGAAACGGGGACCCTCATTCACTGCTGGTGAGAATGGAAACTGGTGCAGCCTCTATGGAAAACAGTATGAAGAGTCCTCAAAAAACTAAAAATAGAAATACCATATGATCCAGCAATCCCACTCTTGGGCATCTACCCAATGAACATGAAATCAACCATCACAAGAGGCTTATGGACCCCTATGTTCACTGCAGCATTATTCACTATAGCCAAGAAGTGGAAGGAACCCGTGTCCCTCGACTGATGATTGGTTAAAGAAGATGTGATATATACATACAATGGAACACTACTCAGCCATAAGAAAAAAACACAATTGTCCCATTTGCAACAACATGGATGGACCTAGAGGGTATTATGTTAAGTGAAATAAGCCAGAGAGAGAAGGCCAGACACTGCATGAACTCACTCATATATGGAATATAAATGAACACACGGACAGAGAGAACTGATTGGTGGTTACCAAGAGGAAGGGGGGTGGGGGGTGGGCACAAGTGGTGAAGGGTTACATCCACATGGTGACGGACAAACAAAAATGTACAACTAAAACCCCACAGTGTTATAAACTAAGACATCAATTTAAAAAAAAGAAACATTAGCAAGACTATGTGATCTATTGAGTCCCAATTATTCAAGTTTCACCTGCCCTGGAAAGTCTCTTCCCCTGACCATCCAGATAATGGTGATCCCTCCATGTCCTGAATTTATCCTATAGTACTTATATTTGCAGCATAGTATGCACTATATGAGATCCTTTTTATGGGTGTATGTGCTTGTTTCTCTTGCTAAGGTATAAGTTCATCAAGGACAAATACATGTCGTGTTCATCTTTGTATTCTCCACAGTGATTAGTGCCATGTCTGGTGCATAGTAGCAGTCTTTGGATAATTGACCGATTAATGCTACTGGGGCTCCAAGACATAGGCCAGGGAGGAATGAAGAGTAGAGAGAGGAGGAAGACAAGAGAGGGAAAAAGGAAGGAGAAGGGGAGAAAAGCTTTATGTGGCAGGGCCTGATGTAGTATCTGGAATGCTGTCTCAGGGGTTCGTTTAGTGACATCAATGGCACAGGAGGCCTAATCCTGTCCAAGGCAATCCCCTGATTCCAGAAAGATATGACTGTAAAACAAGCCAAGAAACACCCATCTGGTTGAAAAGAACATAAAGGAGTTAAATTAGTCAAAACGTGCTCTCAGAACTTTTCAGATGTCTATGGAACAAGGCAATACCAATTTCTCAAGTACGTGCCAATTGAGTCGATTTTTCATGCCAAGCTTTATCAATATGAGAATTCAGGCTCATCCACGTTATTGATTAGACCAAGAATCAGCATTTTTTTTTTTCTGAGATAAGCGAGGTTTACATCTTTGCTGAAGTGCTCCTGATCTGTACATGATTAAGCTGCCTGACTGGGTAACTTGACAGGCCCTGCAAGAAAGGGCTGCCATGGTGCATCCACTCCCTCCTGCTTGGCTTGAAATTCTCCCCTGCCAGAGATATCCTCAAAGTTATTAGTTCTACAGAAATGAAATGCAACAGCCTAGGAAACCAAGGATACTTGCCACGTTTTCAGACATTAGGCAATTCCCTTAAGAAAGCTCCTTGTGGCCTGGCATGATGAGAATGTAATAAGTTCTGATGAATCACATCTGAAAAGCCCTAATTCCTGAGACAACTAGTACACTTGGCTTGACTTGTGCCCAGTCTTAATCCTGTGAGCTCCTCAGTGGCTACCGGTTTGCTGGTGGTTCCTTTCCCTCCACTTCCTAAGGTTTCCTGGGGTCTCTGAGCTGCAAGAGGGAAAGAATGTCTAGCTTGTTACTTTCCGTCGCTGCTCTGCATGAATCTGGCACTGCTGCCTGCTGGCTGGAGCTCAAGCCTGAGCTTCACAGAAAAATGTACAGACAAAAACATCATATTACAATTGATTTTGCAGTCCAGTGGGGGTGTGACTGTGTCCCCCAGGTCAGCAGAGCCCAAATCCTTGGGTCCTAATCAGTTCTGGAGCAGTAGGAGGGAGGACGAGGGAGGAAGGGGATAAGGAGGAAAGGATGATATCAGAAGCCAACCCCAGCTATAATCATATCCTCAGAAAAGTGGTGGCAATTTTACACTGTATTCAGTGCCTTATAAAACTTGCTTTTTGTTAAATTTTAATAAAAGATTCATTTTAAAAGGGCAACATTAATAAATAACATGATTTTGGAGGATGTTCATAACTAAATTAGATGTTATAATTTAAAGGATGAAATTCTCTAGAATTTTAATGTGCACATGGATGACCAGTGGATCCTGTTAACATGCAGATTCTGACTCAGTAAGTCTGGGATGGGGCTGAGATTCTGCATTTTTGAAGAGCTTCCTGACCAGGACAGTGCTGCTGGTCTTGGGAACCACACTTTTAAGGAAGCCTCTAGACTACACTGGTTAAGAAAGAATGTAGACTTGAAAGAATGTGGCCTGCTCCCAAAAGCGTTTACCTGATTTAGCGCCAAAAAAGAACATCCTACAGCAAAGAGTTTAAATCATTTGCTCCTGAAACATTTACAAAAATCAGTCCTATATTGGCCACAGAAAAAAGTTAAATAAATTCCAAATGTAGAAACAGTACAGATAACATTCTCTGGTATCAATGTAATAAAATTGTAAATTAAAAGCACAAATACACAAACTTAAGAATGCAAAAGTGAAACTACCTACCAAGAGTGAGGCAATTTAAACCCTTATTAATAAATTTGAAAATCCAGAAGAAATTCCTGACTTTTGTGAAAGATACAAATTACCAAAAATAACTCAAAAAAAGAGACAGTCTAAAGAAACTTACATAACCCTGGAAAATATTTTTAAAGTTGCCTAAGACTAAATTTCCCCCAAATCACAAAGACTAGAGAGTTTTATAAATGAAGTCTTTCCAATCTTCAAGGAATAAATATTTAAATGCTAAATTTTCCAGAGGAAAAATGTAAAGCTTTCCAATGTTTTGTACAAAACTATGTAACATTGATTCCAAAATTTAACAGAAAACTATATCCTAATTTTGCTTGTAAATATTAATACAAAAAATCCTAAATAAAATATTAGAAAATAAAATCAAACAAAATTTTAAAATAACACAACACCATGATCGGGGCAGTTCAGTCTGGGAATGCAAAGTTGGTTCAATACCAGCAAATCATCCTATTTAAAGGTCAAAGGAGTTAATTGCCTCAGTAAATGATGAAAAGACATTTGTAAAATCCAACATTGACTGTGGGTTTTTTTAATTAGAAAAGTAAAAATCAAAGGATTTCTTAACATAAGCAAATATATTGTTCAAAAGAAACATCATGCATGAGACTGACATTCTAGGATGAATTACACTGAAGCAATGATGCTTGTTATCACCATTATTATTTAACATTCTTCAAGACATTAACCAATTTAATCAGACAAATTGATTACTACTGTTATTAAATATGATTATTAATATTGGAAAGGAGGAGACAAGTCTCATTAGTTTCAGATAATAAGATTTTATGTATAGAAAACCAAGAGAATCAACTGAAAAAAAAAAATTAGGAACACTAAGATTTACCCACAAGATTGTCAGTGCAAAAATAAGATACAAAAATCAATAGCTTGAACAACTATCAAAAAATATAATGGAAAAATATCCCATTCCCAAAAGCAACAAAAAAATGAAAATAATACTTGTGAAAATATAAGTTTATAGCACTCATATATTTTTAAAACTATAATCCAATACATTACCAACTATGTCAGATAGCGATTATCTCTCAGCTCCAAATTCATTCTTCAATGGCTGCTCTACAAAAAAGGATCTGGGCCCTTTAAATATTTTTTCTTTGCCAGCTATTACAATGTTCAGGCTTATCAGTAGAGGGCACTTTGCCAAAGAGATACTGCATGAGGAAAAGCCTTCTTGCGTCCTGGTTCCCATATTGCTTATTCTCCAGACTCCTGCAATGTGTACAGCTTCTCCAAAACCTGGTTCCTGCAATGCACAGCAGCCAGAACCTTCCCCAGTACCCCCCCCCAGGAGATTTCGTTCACCTCCCAATGAACGGTTTTCATTGGCACCCAGCAGGGCATATTTCCAGCAAGTTCCACCAGCTCAGCATTAAAGCAACTTCTCTGCCATCCAGTGAGCCGGTGGTCCCTACCAAGGTCTGGATCCTAGCCTGGGGATTCTTCCTTGGGCATCTATCTTAGCCATAGGAGTAGTGGCCACCCCTTATATCTGCTATTTCTATATTCCTTAGAATTCCATTTACATCTTACTAGCCAATTCCTTGTTGTTATAATCCTCTATTGTAGTTAATAATTATTTATATTAAACTTTTCCAGTTCAAATTACTGTGTAGTTTCTCTCCTTTGACTGATACACAATCAAAATACCAAATAAGATTTTTGTGAATTCGATAAAATTATTCTTAAGCCCTCTGAAGCAATAAACAGATGAGAACAGCTTGGAGATCTATGGAAAAGGAGAGTCATGTACAGAGATAGATTTGCTATGAAGCTAACAAAGCTTAAGCTTCAGGGCCCCACACTTGCATGGATCACTTTCAATGCCCTGGGAGGGGTCTAGCAATGTATTCACGTGGTCACATGTTTTTGTAAAATTTTCACATGTAAGGTGTCTTAACCACAATTGGTTAAGACCTTTGACTCTTCATTCCAACTTCCTCTTCATCCACTTTCCCTTGTGACGGGTGGTACTGGAGTGGCCATGGGCATCTTGGGAACCAGCTAAGGGGAAGTTGACTTGAAGATTCATTTAGTTTAGATTTAGCTGTATATATTTATGTGGTATTCAGTCACTCCAATGTACAGTTAATGTATATGCTAGCCACCCCAGTATAGGAATGACTGCTAAAATTATTTCTACTGTATATTACACCAACTCCCTCAGATTCAGGATATGAAGGTACGAGATGACTATGATGATGATATCAACAACAAATTTGTTAATGAGTGCCATCATTTCAAAAAATGTATAAGATTAGTCACTGAAAAAAAACTTAAAATGCCCTGTGATCTTACAGTTTATCTATTAAAGAAACTTCATAGAAGTTTATAGAGGTTGGGAAGCCAAATTTGAAGTTTACCCTAATTTACATGATATTATCAATGACAAGCTATGAAACTGTGAAAGAAATTTTCTTAAAATTATAAACTTCAATCAGAAAAATGTTTCAATTATAAATAAATTTCAGCCAACCATAATAGAAAAAAAGCTGAATTATTTTTCCCTTCTCTCTTTAGAAAATTGTTTAATATGAAGAGACAATCAAAGAGTGTACAGCCAAAAAAGTAGGGGAAATTATTTTGGAGGGGTAAGAGGCAAAGAATAAAAATATTTATTTTTCTCAGATATTATAATGTTTGCAGTATTTAATCATCTTTTTAAACTCTGTAATTTGCAGTGATATTTTTCTCAATCTAAAAAAATAGTCCCTTTGTACTAATTTTGTTTTCACAACTTTGTACTCTTTTTCTTAAAACTATATCAGCTTCAGGTCACATAAAACCTGCATTCATCTTGGTAATGAACTGGTAGTTCTACTAGATTTTATAGCAACAATAATTGATAACTCTGTCAAAATAGGATGATAAATGAAACATAACCAAGACTAAAGTACACATAGAAATGTCTTTTGATAAAAAGTTGCATTACTTATAAATTGGGGAAAAGACAAAACTATTCAGTAATAGAATTGAGTTTCTTGGTAAATCATTTGGGAAAACAATAAAAGTGAATTCCTACCTCATTCCTTGAACCAAAATAAATTCTAGTTAGATCAATTATTAAAATGAAACTATAAAGACTCTAGAAAAAGTATAGGAGAAAAATTTGATTTTTTTCTAAGTGTAACATGAAACCCAGAGAGCAAAATGGAAAAAGAGGTAAACTTAACTACACAAAAATATAAAACTTTTATGTGTCTAAAATCACCAGAAACAAAGTCAAAAGATAAGAACAAACATGTAAAAAAGTATTTTCAACACACATCCTTTAATAAACAAATAATACTAGATAAAGCACATAAATAGCCAGCTCACAGAAGATAACAAAAGACCAATAAATCTATGAGAGAAGCCCAATCTCCCTAATAATTAAAAGAAATGTAAATTAAACCACAATGAGATATTATTCTCTTGTTATAAAATTGGAAAAGATTTTCTAACATTTGGCTAAGATAGGGAAATACAGTTTCTCTCTCACATAGTTGGTAATAATGTAAATTGATATAATATGGGGGGGTGGCACTTGGGGTAAACTAAAAAACAAAATCTGTTCTGACCCAGATGCATAGATATTCATGTGCAGGTTGTTTAGATTGATGGAAACCTTGTTTTCAATAATGAAAAACTATAAAAAACCCAAGGATCTACTAAGAGAAGTAAATAAATTAAGATGCTTTTATACTATGGAATGCTAAACAGCTGTTTGGGTTTTTTATTAAGATAGAATCTCTATGTATTCTAGGAGATCAGGATACATTAAGTCAAAAATGTAATTTGATGTATAATATATATATTATATACTGGAGAAAGTCAAGAGGAGTATACACCAAAATGCTAACAGTGGTTATCTCTGAGAGATGAAATGACAGGTACATTTCATCATCTGTGTAATACGTTTCTGAACTTCACACCTAACATGGTCCTGTGAAGTAAATACCTCCTGATTCATTCATGTTGGCTCAATGGGTCTAACCACTCTTGGCTTTAGAGGACAGATGAAACCTCCATCCAGTTCCAGTTTCTGTCTTTAACCATCCTGCTGCCCACATGCATGCAATTTTGAAATGTAAGGGTCTTTCTCTTTGAAATCATGGCAAACCTCATGTTGCCCGAGAATTGTTTTCTGACTATGCATACTGTGTGTGTTCATTGTCTCTTTCACTGGAAGGAGAATTTTTTCTAATAGCTCCTAAGTTTGGGGATTTGGGGTTGGGTTAGAAGAAAACAATTTCCAAACTGAGTGTAGTTTGAAAAAGACTCATAATCCAGGAGTCATCAGCTCTGGGACATTTCCTGTATATCATTATCAGATACTTTCTACTCTACTTCATCCACATTTTATAGCGATTTCACACCCTCCACGAGCGTGCTTAGTGTGGTGGAGAAGAGGGAGAGGAGTAAGACAAAGCTCAGAGGTTATGTTGTCAGATCTGAGTGTGTAATTTAGGGAAGTTCTTCAAATCTGGGACAATTTCTATAGTCTGGGACACGCTGGGGAAAAAGGGAAGAAAAGAGAAAGGAATGAATTCAGAGGAAGGCTCAGAGTTGCAAAATGCTAACAAGTTAAGTAAAAGTTATAAAAGAATTTACAATACTCTAATGTTTCATCTAACACAGACTTGGCCAACATCTTCGTTGCTCCCTCACCATGAGTTCTCAATTCAGATTTGTTTTCCAATGAAAACATAAATCTAATGGTTTAAAAGAAGTAAAGAATAAAGAATTCACTATGCTGAAAGTTCCTCCCTTGGTGCACTTTGCTGTAAGACATCTATTCATCAAAGCTAGTGATAACTTGTCCTGTGCAATGGTTACATGTTAATAAATTCAGGAAAGAGGAGTTAAATTTAAAAGTTTTTATGAAAAACGAATGATACACAATAATTCTCTAAAATCCAAACTGAAGTCATGGAAAATTTACTAAAATCCTTAATTATCAAACCTAAGGGGACATTTACACTCTGACCCCTTTCTCTCTAAGAGCTAAGGGATTGAATGAAGGATCAGAAAGCCATGTGACTCCTTTCAAAGGCAGGTATTGTGATCAAAATTGAACAACAGACATGATGGGCAGGGACATGAATAAGGAAGTAGGGAATTTCTGTTTCTCTGCTGGACAAATTTCAGTATAATTGATTTTTTACTGCAAAAAAATAGATCTTGAAAAGTACTTCCAAAATGGCAGGAAAGGACCTCCCAAATCCACTTCTCCATAAAAATACAAGAGCACTGGCAAAAATTATCAAAATAAACTTTTTCAGAACTCTGGAAATTAATCAAAGACTTGCAACAATCCAATTACTTGCTGCCTCAAGAAAAATGGCTGAATTTCTGTAAGAAAAGAAAGCATTGTGGAATTTTAATTTGCCCTATTCCCATCCCCATGGTAGTCTTGAAACTCAATAGTCTTGCAATCACAGCAGCTATTAATACTAGCAACCTAGAAGTCACTGGCAGTGGCAGAACAGGTTTGGCAGTCCCTAAGAATTGTCACTATTTGATCTGTCTGGCAGGTCCCTAGACACTCCCACTCACAGGGCTTGTCTTTATTTGACCTAACTCAGCACTTACTCAGATGAATAGCTTTTTCCATAGTGCTTGTCAAAAACAAGCTGTGGCAATTATTTAACATTACAGATGCCTAGGAGAGCAATAACAGGTGGGAAAATAAGAGGTTAACCAAAAATATTTAAAAGTAAAAGCTGGTGAATAAAAAGTCCATAAGAGGCTTTGAAAAGCTCAACATACTCCTGGGAATTTAAAAGGCCATGTGCATGTACAGGGTTATGAGTATGTCCAGGAAAGATCTGAGAAGGTCCTAATTTTTTTACCTCTGGCTAGCCCTGAGATTCCGCACAAGCAGAAAGTGAAGGCTAAGGTAGAGGTGTAAACTGCCTGTCAAAGCATTGAAATTATGTCCCAACATGCACAGAGAATCCCCTTGGCAAAGACTGGGAGACTTACTGGCTCAAGGCATTTAAGGACATGTCTTTCCAATCATTAGGTGATCAGTAAGTTAACTGAGCAAAGACTTCAATGGCCATACACAACAAAGAATATTGACTTTATAGAATTAGTTCAGAAATGTCACTAAATAAATAAACAGTGACAACCACAATCACAAACAGCAACAACAACAAACTCTAGTGGGAGAGGGTGGTCTGATTTTCAGAGTTGCCACATCATACTATTTTAAATGTAGCATTTAACAAAAAAAAAATTGTAAGAGATGCAAAGAAACAGAAAAGTATGGTTCATACCCAGAAGATAAAAAGCAGTTAGTGGAAACTGTCCCTGAGGGGGGTCCAATGTTGGACTTATTAGACAAAGACTTTAAATCAGCTATTATAAATACATTCATAGAACCAAAGGAAATTATGCCTAAGAAGCTAAAGGAACATATGAAAACAATGTCTCATCAGATAAATAATACCAATAAAGAGAAATTATTTAAAATCTAAATAAAAGAACCAAATAGAGGGGCCAGCCAGGTGGCATAGTGGTTAAGTTCAGCATTCTCTGCTACAGCGGCCCAGGTTCAGTTCCTAAGCGTGGATCTACACCACTCATCAGCAGTGATGCCATGCTGCCAACCCACATACAAAATAGAGGAAGATTGGCAATGGATGTTAGCTCAGTGCAAATCTTCCTCAGCAAAAAAAAAAAAAAAAAAGAACCAATAGACATTCTGAAGTTGAAAAGGACAATAACTGAAATGAAAAATCAATAGAGGGGCTCAACAATAGATTTCAGCTGGTTGAACAAAGAATCAACAAATTTGAAGATAGGTTAATAGAGATTATCCAGTCTGAGGAACAAAAAGAATGAAGAAAAATTAACAGTTCCTCAAAGACGTGTGAGACATGATTAACTGTAACAACATTTGTACAATAGGAGCCCCAGAAAGAAAAGAAAGAATATTTGTAGAGGCAATGGCCAAAAACTTCCCAATTTTGATGAAAACCAAAAATCTACACATCCAAGATGCTCAATGAACTCCAAATAGGAAAACTCAAAGAGATCCACACTTGACACATTAGAGCCAAACTATCAAAAGACAAAAACGAAGAGAGAGTCTTAAAAGCACAAAAGGAGTGATTAATTACATACAAGGGATCTACAATAAGATTAACAGCTGACTCCTCATCAGAAAACATAGAGGCCAGAAGACAGTGGGATAACATATTCAACATGTTGAAGGAAAAAGACTTGCAACGAAGGATGTTATATTCAACACTACTATCTTTAAAAAAATAAAGAAGTTAAGACATCCCCAGATAAACAATAACTGAGAGAATGTGTCCTTAGCAGACTGTCCTATAAGAAATACTGAAAACAGTCCTTCAGGCTGAATAAAAGAACACTAAACAGTAATTAAAATCCACATAAAGAAATAAAGAGAACCAGAAGAAGTAACTACATAGACAAACATAAAAGATAGTATAAATATATTTTTGGTTTGTAAAAGACAACTGCATAAAGCAATACTTAGATTGGCCTATAATGTATAAAGATTTAATTGTATGATGATAATAGCATAAAAGCTAGGTGATGGAACAAACTTATATAAGAGCAAAGTTTTTGTATACTATTGAAATTAAATTGTATTAATCCAAACTGATTGTCATAAGTTGTTCATTGTAATTCCCACAGCAACCACTAAGAAAATAACTCAAAAAAATGTAGTTAAATAAAAAAAGGAGATTAAAATGG
Organism: Tapirus indicus; assembly: GCA_031878705.1. Taxonomy (NCBI): domain Eukaryota; kingdom Metazoa; phylum Chordata; class Mammalia; order Perissodactyla; family Tapiridae; genus Tapirus; species Tapirus indicus. The sequence continues at coordinate 11,907,434 of CM062933.1, forward strand.
TACATTAGAAAATATCTACTTACCAAAAAAGAAGGCAGTTATGGAGGGACAGAGGAACAAAAAAAATAATAAATATACAAAACAAAGAGCAAAATGGCTGATGTGAATCCTACCATCTCAGTTATTACATTAAATGTAAATGGATTAAACATTCCAATTAAAGGGCAGAGATTGGTAGAATGGATTTTTTTTTAAATGTGATCCAACTATATGCTATTTGCAAGAGATATACTTTAGATTCAAAGGTAAAAGTAAGTTGAAAATTTTTAAAAATGAGAAAAGAAACATAATGCATAGAGTAACCAAAAGAGAGCTGGAGTTGCTGACTAGTATCAGACAAAACAGACTGTAAGACAAAAGAATATTTTACAGCGATAAAAGGGTAAATCTGTCAGAAAGAAATGACAATTATAAACATGTATGCATATGACAACAAAACCTAAAAATTCATGAACTAAAAACTGACAGAATTGAAGGAAAAATGGTCAATCCAAGAATAACAATTAGAGACTTCTACACTTCACTTTAAATAATGGATAGAACAACTAGGAAGAAGATCAAAAGGAAATAGAAGACCTGAATACACTATAAACCAACTAGACATAACAGACATCTAAATAACACTCTATCCAATGACAAGAGAATACACATTCTATTCAGTCTATAGACACAAAAATTCTCCAGGATAGACCATAGGCTAGGCTATAAAACAAGCCTTTATAAATTAACAAAGGTCTAAATCGTACAAAGCATGTCCTCCAATTATAATAAAGTTAGAAATCAACAAATGAAGGAAATTTGGAAATTCACAAATATGTCAAAATTAAGCATTCCAGTCCTATATAACCAATGGGTCAAAGAAGAAATCACAAGAGAGATTAGAAAATACTGTGAGATGAATGAAAATGAAATATACCAAAAATGGGATGCAGCGAAGGCAGTGTTTAAATGTAAATTTAAGCTATAAATGCCTGTATTAAAAATGTAGAAAGATCTCAAATCAATAACCTAATATTTTAACTTAAAAACTAGAAAAATATGGCAAACTAAGCCTAAAGAAAGCATAAAGAAGAAAATAATGATGAGTAGAGTAGAAACAAATGAAATAGAGAATAGAAAAAGAATTTTTTTAGTTGATTCTTCTAAGAGATCAACAAAATTGACAAACCATTATGCAGACTGACCCAAAAAAAGAAGATTCTAATTACTTAAATATGGAATGAAAGAGAAGACATTACTACCAACCTTATAAAAATAAAAGAATTATAAGGGAATACTATGACAATTGCATGCTAACAAGTTAAGACAACCTAGATGAAATGATAAATTCCTAGAAAGGCACAAACTACTGAGATTAACTCAAGAAAAAATAGAAAATCTAAATAGACCTATTAGAAGTAAAGAGATTGAATTAATAATCAAAAATCTTCCTACAAAGAAAAGCCCAGACCCAGATGGCTTCACTGGTGAATTATCCCAAATGTTTAAAGAGGAATTAACACCAATCCTTCACAAACTCTTCTAAAAAATAGAGGAGGGAAGAAAACTTCCCAATTCAATCTAAAAGGCCAATAATACCCTAACAACTCAACCAGACAGAGACACGACAAGACAAAACTACAAGCCAATATCCCTTATGAATATAGACACAAAAATTCTCAACAAAGTACTATCAAACATAATTCAAAAAGAATTATATGCCATGACCATGTGGGATTTATCACATGCTTTTTAAGGCCTGAGTTGACAGACACAATGGAAATATACCTCTCTGGAGACTAGTTCTAGGACAGATTGGGGGTTAAAGGATTAAGAAAATAAAACCAGGTTAATCCTATATTAGTAACTCTGAAGAAAATGGGATTAAGTTCCTCCAAGCATTTCTGACCTATTTTAAAGCTTCTCAACCTGAAAGCCTCTCAGCTCCAGGATTCATAATTTTGTAGAAACACTCAAAATCCTATGGAAGTGGTATAAATGTGTTAAGTAGTTAAAAGCAGGTTTATTTCTTTACCTACCAGCTCTGGGATCTTGAGCAAGAGAAACTCAAATCCTCAGTTGCCCATTCTGTAAAACAGAGACAACAAAAGTACTTACTTCATAGGGTTATTGTGATAATTAAATGAGATTTAAGAGGTAGGTATATACCACTCAGCACATGGAAAGGATTTGTTGGGTGTTGGCTGTTGCTGGCTGCCCTCGAAGATCCACATTAATTATTCTGCAAGGGGAAGGGAGGAGTTCGGGCATGCTAATGTCAGTCTTCCCTACATAGCAGCCTGGTTCCCTTTAATAGGAGTGAACAGGCCTCAGCTCCCCACAGAAATGCCCCTTGAGTTCCAGTTACTGCCCACCACTTCCTCTACCACCTCCCTGTCAATCATTCTAGGGGCAAGGTGTTGGCTGCCCAGCTCTTCCTTCCAGGAAGTCCTGCTCCCAGGGCTGCATCACCCAGTGCCGTGTCACCATATGGCAATCTCTCCGGAACCTGCCTTGCAAGCTTAGGAGAGTGGATTATCACATTGTTTCTTCTCACATAAAATGAGAGATTATACCACAGCGGAATCAAGAGTCCTGCCCAAGGTCTCAGATAATGTGCTCTTTTCAAACCATGCTGCCTCCCATTCAAAAGAGATAAAAATGTGTTCAATTTTGAGTCAACGGGGCTGGATAGCCAGACAGACCTGGCTATGCTGAGCAAGACAAAGTGCTGCATCTCTCTGTGCCTTATGAGCCTGAGCTTTGAAAAGGCTGCTGTAAGAATTCAATAAAACAGCGAAGATAAAGTGTCAGTTGACCACAGGGCTTGCCACGTACAAGGCTCTCTTTAAATGCTTACCTCCCATCGTTTTTCCTATAGTTTAAAACAGTATGTTATCTGTATTTTTATCTTTAAAACATAGCTACAAATATATAGCTATGCTTTTCACGCAAATGGTTAGACTCTCCAGATTTCAGGTTTTCTGATCAAAAAAGGGCATTACAGAGTAAAAGGTAACTTCACTTAGAAATGTGAGTTGGAATATTAATAATTATTAACATAATAACATGGGAAAAACTCCAGAGACATTGTGAGGACAACCTTCAGTCTGACAAAATCCCCAGGAAACTCATCCTTGTGGAAAGCAAGGGAGCGACCCAAAGGTAAGAGCGAAAACGCAAACACATTCGGCAGCCGCTCGTGTAGGAACCCCGAGGCGGAGTGGCGCGCGCTAAGCAGTGCGGTAGCCTGGCCCATCCTCGGAGCGCTGGACTCCTGATGCCTATCTCCAGGACAAGCGCAATCTTCGTTTTCTGCGATGGCTTTGGGGCAGCTTAACCTGCAAACTTCTTTTTAAATAATTGTTGACTCTATTACAAAGAGTTTTAATTTGCTAGGCGGCGTGGCCACGTGTCCCCTTGGGATAGCAGAGCACGCTGTGATTCTCTGGCCTCTAAAGCTCTCTTACGAGTCCCAACACAATGATATAAGGTTTCTGAAATCTTTCTGTTTCTATTGAGGAAAAGGCTAGAAACGGTTCTGTCAGATACGTGATGTTTGAGAAATAACGTTTCTTTTTGACATTTTGAAGCGTGTCATTGAAGCACCGGCAGCCTGGAGGTTCCCCTTCAGCATGCGACCGGTGGGAACTCCAGGCCATCTCCTTAGGAGAGCCGCCTCCTTGTTCTGTTCCCAGTGTGCTTCCTGGTGCCATCAAAGAAAAATTCTTTTTTTTTTTTTTCTTTCAGTTCTCAGAAATTACAAAGACTGTGAATGTTTGGAAATGATTTTTTTTAAAAAAAAGGAAAGAAAAGAAAAATTGCCAAAGAAAACCCTGTCTGAAAAGAAACACTTCATACTCTGCACAGATGAACTCCTGCCAGGCTTGGTCATACGTCTTGTTCTGCTACTTTCATGAAAAAGGAACCTCCTGGGGGTCATCATCACTCATTGTTCACTACACAGATGGGCGTTGATAACAGAGACTCTTCCTGCTACACCGAAGAAGCTTTTCTACAGCCACAGAGGCAACACCCCTGTCAGAAGCAGATCTCTGAATCGTGGCATTTTTAAAGGATTTAGTCAAGAAATGAGAGGGGTTGCCCAGTGGCGCAGCAGTTTAGTTTGCGCTTGGCAGCCCGGGGTTCACTGGCCCGGATCCCGGGTGCCCACCGATGGGATGGCCTGTCAGCCATGCCGTGGCAGCGTCCCATGTAAGGTAGAGCAAGATGGGCACGGATGTTAGCCCAGGGCCAGTCTTCCTCAGCAAAAAAGAGGAGGATTGGCGATGGATGTTAGCTCTGCGCTGGTCTTCCTCACAAAAAAAAAAAAAAAAGAAGGAAATGAGAATATCGGAGAGAGCGTGCTTCTCTACCACTCAGAAGAGGGAAATCTTCAAAAGCACTTGGCACTATAAGCAGAAGTTTCACTTTTTCTAAGAGAAAAAGAAAACCCATTCTTGTTTTACTTTGGGAAAAAAATATATATCTTTTAGTTGTATTACCTGCCAGTTATGCATACTTACATGGATAAAATAAATCTTTCTACTGAAAATCCTATCGTCGCCATTGTGGATACTAACATGCCTTCTTGGCTAAGCTGCCAAGATGAAAAAAGAGAGCAGGACTGGCATCCTAACTTTTTTTAAAAAGCAAGTTTCATTTTTTTCAAGCAATTTTAGGTTCAAAGCAAAATTGAGCTGAAGGCACAAAGATTTTCCATATGCCCCTGGCTCCACATGTGCACAGTCTCCCCCACTATCAACATCCCATATCACAGTGGTATACTAGTTATAATCAACAAACCTACATTGACACATCATTATCACCCAAAGTCCATACTCTACATTATGGTTCACTCTTGGTGTTCTACCATCTATGGATTTTGACAAATGTATAATAACTTATATCCACTGTTATAACATCATACACTGCCCTAAAAATCCCCTGTCTCCACCTATTCATCCCTCCCTCCCCACTCAACTGTCACAACCACTGATCCTTTTACTGTCTCCATATTTTCACCTTTTCCAGAATGACATATGGTTGAAATCATACAATATGCAGCCTTTTCAGACTAGCTTCTTTCACTTAGTAAGATGCATGAGTTTCCTCTACGTCTTTTCATGATTTCATAGCTCATTTCTTTTTAGCACTGAATAATATTCCATTGTCTGAATGTACCACAGTTTATCAATTCATGTACCAAAGGACATCTTAGTTACTTCCAAGTTTTGGCAATCATGAATAAAGCTGCTATGAACATCCATCTGCGGGGTTTTGTGTGGACATAGGTTTTCAGCTTGTTTGGGTAAATATCAAGTAACAAGACTGTTGGATGGTATGGTAAGAGTACATTTGCTGGGGCCGCCTGGTGGCGCAGCGGTTTTGTTTGCGTTTGGCAGCCCGGGGTTCGCTGGTTCGGATCCCGGGCGCCTGCCAACGCACTGCCTGTCAGCCATGCCGTGGTGGCGTCCCATATAAAGTAGAGGAAGATGGGCACGGATGTTAGCCCAGGGCCAGTCTTCCTCAGCAAAAAGAGGAGGATTGGCGACAGATGTTACCTCAGGGCTGGTCTTCCTCACAAAAGAAAAAAAACAACAAAAAAAAAGAGTACGTTTGCTTTTGAAACTCCCTGTCTTCCAAAGTGACTTTACCATTTTTCATCCTCACCAGCAATGAATGAGAGTTCCTCTTGCTACACATCCTCATCAGCATTTCCTGTTGTCAGAGTTCTGGATTTTGGCCTTTCTAATAGGTGTCTAGCGGTATCTCATTGTTGTTTTAATTTGCATTTCCCTAGTGACATATGATGTGGGGCATCTTTTCATAAGCTTATTTGCTATCTGTGTATCTTTTTTAGTGAGGTATCTGTTCAGCTCTTCTGCCCATTTTTTAATCAAGTTGTTTTCTTACTGTTGAATTTTAAGAGTTCTTTGTATATTTTGGATAACAGTCTTTTATCAGATATGTCTTTTGCAAATATTTTCTCCCAGTCTATAGTGTATCTACTTATTCCCTTGAGAGTGGTTCACAGAGCAGAAGTTTTTAATTTTAATGAAGTCGAGCTTATAAATTATTTTTCTCATAAATCATGTCTTCAGTGTTGTATCTAAAAAGGCATCACTATACCCAAAGTCATCTAGATTTTCCTCCTAGGAGTTTTGTAGTTTTGTGCTTTACAGTTATGTCTATGACTCATTTTGAGTTTATTTTTGTGAAGGGTGTAAGGTCTGTGTCTAGATTTTTCTTTTTTTTTGGCTTGTGGATGTCCAGTTATTCCAGCACAACTTGTTGAAAACACTACCTTTTTTTCTCCATTGTAGTGTCTTTGCTCTTTTGTCAAGGATCAGTTGACTATTTTTATGTAGATCTATTTCTTGGCTCACTATTCTCTTCCATTGATCTGTGTCCATTCTTTCATCAACATCACACTGTCTTAATTATGGTAGTCTTGAATTTGGGTAATGTCAGTCCTCTGACTTTCTTCTTCTCCTTCAATATTGTGTCGGCTTTTCTAGGTCTTTGCCTCTCTCTCTATTCTCTAGAATCAGTTTGTCAATATCCACAAAAACAACTTGCTGGGATTTTGATTGGGATTGCATTGTATCTATAGATCAAGTTGGGAAGAACTGACATCTGAACAATGTTGAGTTTTCCTTTCCATGAACATGAACTATCTCTCCATTTATTTAGTTCTTCTTTGATTTCTTTCAAAGTTTTGTCATTTTCCTCATATAGATCTTGTACATATTTTGTTAGATTTACACCTGAGTATTTCATTTATGGAAGTGCTAATGTAAGTGGTTTTGTGTTTTTAATTTCAAATTCCACTGGTTCATTGCTGGTATATAGGAAAGAATTGACTTGCAAATATTAACCTTGTATCCTGCAACCTTGCTATAACTGTATATCTGTGTTTTTATCAGTTCTTTCAGGTTTTCTACATAGACGATCATGTTATCTGTGAACAAAGATGGTTTTAATTCTTCTTTCCCAATCTGTATACCTTTTATTTCCTTTTCTCGTCATATGCAGTAGCTATGACTTTGAGTTTAATGCTGAACAGCAATGGTGAGGGGACGTCCTTGCCTCGCTCCTGATCTTAGTGGGAGAGCTTCAATTTTCTCATCAAGTATGATGTTAACTTTAGGGTTTTCGTAGATGTTCTGTATCAAGTTGAGGAAGTTCCCCTCTCTTCCCAGTTTACTGAGAGTTTCTGTCACAAATGAGTGTTGGATTTTGTCCCATGCTTTTTCTGCATCTATTGACAGGATCATGTGATTTTTCTTCTTTAGCCTGTTGCTGTGATGAATTACATTAATTGATTTTGAATGTTGAACCAGCCATGAATACCTGGGATAAGTCCCACTTGGTCGTGGTGTATAATTCTTTTTATGTATTGTTAGATTTGATTTGCTAATATTTTGTTGATCTTTTTAACTTTTAAATACTGAAGGACACAGTTTATATCAGAAAAGAAAGGATCATGAATCCATGGTTCAACTTTAATGTCATCTAGACAGATATAACCTTTGATAGATCTGTGAAGCTTTCTAGGTGTTCACCGATTTCTCTTTTCAAAGAAATTAACATGATCAAAACCTCTCAGCAAGCTAAAAATAGAAGAGAACTTCCTTAATCTGATAAAGGTACATAAGAAAACCTACAATAACATCTTACTTTATGGTTGAAATAGTTAATGCTTTCCACCTAAGTTTGGGAACAACATAAACATGTCTAGTATCATCATTTCTATTCAATATTGTACTGGAGATCTTCTGTTGGAAAAAATATTTGCCTATCCCAGGTCATCTATGGGACACAAAAAGTGCTAAATAGAAATGAAATATTGAGAAACTATGTTGAAAATAATGACCTAGCCAAAGATGAACTCATTGATATTTGGACAAAAATTTGACTACAATTGGCATTTAACTGAAAAATTGTGGTGTTCTTTGAAAGAAGTCTGCATATCTTGACCTTGTAAAGAGAGCAATGGAAGTTTTAATTCCATTCAAAGCAATATATTTTGAGAACTGGGATTTTCAACACTTGTGACCATCCAAACAAAAGATCAAAATCAATTGGATATCCAACATTACATGCTTGTTGCCTTGTCAAAGGCCACCCCATAGTTTAAGTCTCTTATTCAAGCTAATCAGCTGCTGCCTTCACATTAATGTCTACAAAAAATAAAATTTAACTTACCTTGCCAATATTTTAAATGTTTTTTAATGTGTTGATAAAGAATATATGGATTATTGTCACAAATTTTAAAAAATATTTTGATAAGTATATTTCACTATAATTAGTTTCTTTTGTAATCCAATTTATTTTGTTTTATGCATTTAAAAACACTGTTCTGAGGGGCCGCCCGGTGGCGCAGCGGTTTAGTCCGCGCTTGGCAGCCCAGGGTTTGTGAGTTCGGATCCCGGGCGCCCGCCGACGCACTGCCTGTCAGCCATGCCGTGGTGGCGTCCCATATAAAGTGGAGGAAGATGGGCACAATGTTAGCCCAGGGCCAGTCTTCCTCAGCAAAAAGGGGAGGATTGGCGACGGATGTTAGCTCAGGGCTGGTCTTCCCCACAAAAAAAATAAATAAATAAATAAAAATAAATAAATAAATAAAAACACTGTTCTGAGAAGAGTCCATAGTCTTCCCCAGACTGGCAAGAGGTCCATTGCACAGAAAACCTCTTAACTGGAAAAGATGTGTTGATGTGGAAAAAAGAGTGGCCTGGCAACGCATAGTTTTTCTGAAAAAAAAAAGTTGGAATAGAACTGTCTTTGATGAAGACAGCAATATGCCCTCCAAGTGTTGGAACCATCATGGGCAGTCTCAGGAGATTGCTTATGATCTGCAGCTCTCATCATAGCAATTGGAAGACCACTTATTGCTTGTTTTAATGCTAATGACCTCATCTACTAGCAGTGATTTAGGCCAGGAAGCTGCTTGGATTCTTCTTTTTGACTCTGACAGGATGCCCAGAACCCTATTCTTAGTTATTGTATCGATGATTCCATACTTTCAGGAAGGGGGTGATCATCTTGGCCACTTCCCCAGATTCATCTTATGCACATTGCCTAATTCTTATGTTTACTTGTACCTTTTAGCCCCAGACATGGAATCAGCTATTCCTCCAAGGACTCTTGGTTCCTTTTTTTTGGGGGGGGGTTCTGTTTGGTTTTTTTTGGGTGAGGAAGACCAGCCCTGCACTAACATCCGCTGCCAATCCTCCTTGGTTTTTTTTGCTGAGGAAGACTGGCCCTGGGATAACATCTGTGCACATCTTCCTCTACCTTATATGGGACGCCTCCACGGCATGGCTGACAAGCAGTGCCTCAGCAGGAGCCCATGAACCGGGGACCGCCAAAGTGCGAACTAAACCACTGCGCCACCGGGCAGACCCTCCTTGGTTCCTTTCAGTGAGAAATAGTATTAGAGATCATGGCACTGGACAATAGAGTGTGTCGTGGCATCAGATTGCTCCTGGGCTATTTCAGTGGGAGAGCCAAACAGGTTTTTCTTGTAAAGGAACGATTTCATGTTGATATTTCTAATTCAGTTGTAACAAGTCAGTGCTTCTACTAAAATTCTGGGTTTCCTCTAAAATTAGTATCTGATACTGGTCCTTTTCCTGATAAAATTTATAAAATTATTTACTTTATCCCACAATTTCAATTAAAAAATAACACAATATCAATATAAGTATCAATTCTGAATATAGTTCAAAACTTTCTAGTAATTCCTTTTGGTTTTAGACAGTAGTTGTTTTTAGCTACTGATAAAAGGACTTCCTCTATTTTGAGATAATGGGAAAACCATAGCATATCTATTTCCATACAATAGTTTATCTGTCATCACTCTCCGGTCCATCTGCAGTGACTTAATAGATAGTTATAAATGCAAGACTCTTCAATGATTTCTTGCTATTGAAGCCAATTCTGGCTCCTACTGTTTAATTTATAATAACATCAGGATCCTTATATTCAAGTATATTTATTTTAAACTTTGTTAAATCTTGGCCTCGTTTTCAAACATTTTAAATTTTTGCACCCTTTTCATATCTGTAAGCTCTTGTCACTTTAAATGTGCAACATTCTCTTATAAATTTAAAATATAACAGATTGTTATTCTAAAGTTTGCAGCATATACATCCAAATGACTCTCCCAATTAGTATTATTTTGACCAATACCAATTAAAGTTTTTAATTTCCCTGCAGGAAGATCAAGGAGGTACCTAGTACTTATAACTCCACCAATTAGCAAAATCAATGCAGGCAATACAGGCTTTTGAGGTTTTGTTTGAAAGATTCTTGATCCCTGGGTAAAATTCAGGTTATTAGGATCCTTATTTTAATTACAGGTAGTATAGAACTGCAAATTCTCAGAAGTTACTGAATAAATAAATACAAATATCTATTACTTTAATATTGTAAGAATTCAAATTCCCCCAGACCAATTTAAAATATTATAATATATAGCCAGAGTATATGAAAAGAAAAAAAGACTGGGAAATGAATCTAACCCAGAATATTCAAGAGGAAATTTTTTATAGATTCACATAATTCCAGATTAGCTGAGTCCTGCTAGAACTACTTCCTAAAAGATATCATTTTCTTCCAGTATAATACATTTTAATTGCAGTTAAAATCTCATGTTTTGTCACATTTGCATAGGCTTCAGCTATTTTGATTTTAATGCAGAAATCCAAATTCTTGTCATGCCCCAAATTCCCAATTTTGTACTCTGTAATAACTGTGTGTATCAGTACAGAATGAAACACAAATTTATATTCTTTAAAATCAAGGTAAAACTAGATTTTCCAGTTTTATTGCATATTATGCAATGTTTTAAAAAAATTATCTTTTGAAATTTAAAAGTCATTTAATACAAAATCCTCAAATTTGGAAAAAACATTTTTGTCAAAAAAAAGAAATGTCACTTAAAAATGAATATATTACTAAAGAAGGAGTTGGTTCACACCCCTTGACCCCTTTCAAAATCTAGACTTTTTTCCTTTGGAAGATTTTAAGGCCTTGGCCCCTGGCCCAAGCTTCTTATCAATTCCTTGGCTGCTTCTTATCAGCCCAAACATAAATTCTCCTCTTGAGGTTTAAACTCTGCTGGGTAGGGGCAGGGGGAGGGTTATTGGCTTAAAAACAGTTTAATTCAAATAATTTTTACAATTTCATTCACAGACATTCTGGCTTAAAAGCAGCAAGTACATGAAATGGAAATGGCCCTGTCCGTGGCCTTCATCCCGTGCAGGTGGGCATGGCCTGGGCAGCATCTGGAGCAACACAATGGGAGGGCAGCTGGATGAGGCCATGTGCTCAGGGTAAGACCTCTCGGGGCATACCTTTCACATCCTCCTTGTGTTCATGCTGCTGCTAAGAATCTTGGGCCTTTGCTCCAGCTCTAAGCTATTTCCTGTCGAGAAAAACCTCTATCCTGTCAGAAGAAAGAGTTGTGGAGGGTAGGAATATATCCTCTTCTATGGTTTAAAAAAATAAAAATAAGAAGCCCTCTGTGCCTTCTGCCAGCTGGCATGGCCTCCTGTCTTGTGTCTCCAGTATTTTCCCTCCTTTGACCCAGAGGCAAATCTAAACTCCTTACATTGGCTCACAAGGCCCCCTATGACATGGCTTCTGCTCACCCCTGCAGCATCACATACGTGCCCCATACATCATGTCACACAGTTTTGTGATTGCTTCATTTTACCTTCATGTATTAGTTTCCTAGACCTGCCATAACAAAGTACCACAAACTTGGTGGCTTAAACAACAGAAATTTACTGGCTCGCAGTGCTGGAGGCTAGAAGACTGAGATCAAGGTGTCAGCAGAGTTGGTTCCTTCTCAGGGCTGCAATGGAAAAATCTGTTCCATGTCTCTCTCCTAGCATCTGGTGGTTTGCTGGCAATTTTTGGTGTTCCTTGGCTTGTAGAAGCATCACCCTGATATCTGCCTTCAAGTTTACATGCGTGTCTTGTTAAAAAACAAAATTCAACTGAGTAAATTTTATGATCCAGCTATCCCACTACTGGGTATTTATCCAAAGAACATGAAACCGACAATTCAAAGATATTTACACATAACTATGTTCTTCGCAGCATTATTCACAATAGTTAAGATGTGGAAGCACCCCAAGTGCCCATCAACGGATGAATGGATAAAGAAAATGTGGTGTGTGTGTGTGTTTGTGTGTGTGTATATATATATACACACACACACACATACACAATGGAATACTACTCAGCCATAAAAAAAGGACAAAAGTGTACCATTTGCAACAACATGGATGGACCTTGAGGGTATTATGCTAAGCAAAATAAGCCAGACAGAGAAAGACAAACACCGTATGATTTCACTCATATGTGGAACATAAACAAACACATGGACAAATTAGAGGTGACTAGAGGGGAAGGGGGGTCGGGGGAGGGCAAAAGGGATAAAGAGGCACATATGTATGGTGACAGATGAAAACTAAACTATTGATGGTGAACACGATGCAGTCCATACAGAAACCAAAATATAATAATGTACACCTGAAATTTACACACTGTTATAAGCCAATATGACCTCAATAAAATAATTTAAAAAAAAATAAAAACGATGTACTAGGCAAAAAAGCAAATTGGTTACAGCAAGGTTACTTTCTTTATAGGCAGGGGTGTGTCAAGGCAGATTATCTAACTAACGCTGATCAGGTGATTGCTGACTGACTGGTGTAAGATTCATTTCTGGGAGAGCCAAAACTGTAACTAAGTTAAGTCTCACTCTTAGTTACAAGGAGCTTAGTTGTCTTCTTTTTAATAGTCTTCACACCATCTTCCTTCTATGTGTGTCTGTCTCTGTGTCCAAATTTCCCTTTAGAAGTACACCAGTCATATGGATTAGAGCCCACATTAATGACCTCATTTATCTTGATTACCTCTATAAAGACCCTATTTCCAAATGAGGTCACATTCTGAGGTACTGTGGGTAGAACTTCAACATATGTTGTTGGTGGGACACAATTCAACCCATAACACTTTGGCCTCTTCTGAAGAGTAAGAGCTTTAAGGACAGGTCTGTCCTGTTACCCATTTTAACTCCTGAGTCTTGCTGAATGCCTGTCACATCGTAAGTGTTCAATAAATATTTGCTGAATAAATGAATACGTAAGTGACAATCCTAATTCCTTTGGACTTTTCTCAAATCAAATAAAATATGAACTGTGTACATATTACAGGGAAAGCAGTGAATACAATTTTATTTGTTATTCAATGATCTTAACAATTCTGTTGGGAATTCTCCCTAATTCTAAAGCATGTGTGACTGACTGGGAAACAGACACCAATGTATGTTACAAGAATTTGAATCAAAAGTTAATTTTTACCCCAGCACATTAAGGATTTCATATGAAAGTAGAGTAAACATTTTAGAAGTTTTTCTGAAGAGCTAGGAAATAAATCTCTAGGGCTCATGGTAAATGGAAACTGCTGAGCAAAAGCAGTTCTTAAATTTTTCCCTGCTAACTAGAGAACAAGGCTTCCAGAGCTTTCCCTTGAAGAATTACAGTAGCTCTCAAATTGATCCTCCAGTACAAAATGGAATCAGGGCTTACATTTTTCCGTGTACGCTTCTTTTTCTTTCTGGTGATTTGTTGAGACCGAATAGAATGATGTATTTGAATTCGTCGGACTTAGAATCCAGCAATATGGCACTAGGTAATGTAGTAGCGGAAGAGGGCTTAGAAGGGAACCGTAATATTCAAACCTGTCCACTCAGGGGCAGAGAGTATTCTGGCCCAGGAGTGTCATAGGTCCTCCTGCCTGTGAGAGAAGAGTCAGGATCCCACTTGGAGGGAGAGAGACCCAAACTCCCTGTCGCCTCTGATGGAGGCTGAGGGGAGGAAGGAACGCCACTGTGGAAGGAGCAAGGCCTGACAGGCAGCGGGGGAAGACGCTGCTGCTACTTCCGCTGTGGGGGGGGGGGGGTGGGCTGTGGCACAGAAGCTGCAGATTGAACTTCCGTCTGTCTCCAAGGTGCTGGAGAAGGAGGCAGCTCTGAGTTGAGGAGCCAGAGTGGGTGTCTCCTCATGCCCTGTCCATGCCATGGCCCCTGAACATGTGTCCTAGGTTGACTCAGACCCAACCCGCTCTACATTTGTAGTTTATGAAAAGGGCAGATACACACTGACCATCCTGGGGTGTCCACAAAGAGACCGTGGCAAAAGCTGTAGGAGATGATCTGGAGGTTCTTGAACCTCCTCAGAAATCCCCAGACCAAGAACCGCTCCCCAGGTGTCAGAAATGCCAGCACGGGGGACAGCAGGATGTGAACTTTGTGAGTGGACAGAGAACTTGTGTGAAATATAGTTACATCAATAAAAAGATAAAAGACCTGTCCACCTGTGGAAACTTGGGCGATTAATTTAATACGTAGAACCCCAATTTTACATATTTACCCTTTAACACTTTTGCGAGGACTTAACAATGTAACCTGAGTATTAGAATTCAATTGTATTCAATGTCTGTCTGCCACCTACTAGTTGAATGACCTTGAACAAATGATTTAGCCAGGTTAAATATCCCATTAAATTTTCTCACCGGTAAAACCAAAGTATTAATATCAGCCCTTCAACAGTGTAACCCAAGTGTGACAGGAGGCCTAGGGGCAAATAGATCCCCCTGTCTTCATCTCAGAGCAAGCCTCAGATTTTTCATTCAGTTCGCCTAAATAAATGTAATGTCTCAGCACATTCAAAGAGAAATAGATATTTTATTGAAGACTTTGTGATAAGATATACAAAAGAAACAAACAAATTATCCATTAGATACTCCAGTGTTGTGTGGTAAATGTGTAAAAACTGACACTCAAAAAAAACAGCATACATTTATACACACATACATATTTATTATAAATTTTGCTGATATAAAGGATTGTAGCACACAATTTACAAATAGTAATAAAATATGCAGTGCCCTTTATTGTATGTGCTGTACAACTAACTCTCACAGAATGCTTTCATTGATTCGTGCAGAACTTTTGTATCCATAGCTAACCTATGGTTCCAATTGAATTGTGATTTGACAAATGGAGCTGTATCTCAATTTATTTTTTTTTTAATTATTTTATTGAGGTCATAAGGTTCATAACATTGTATAATATCAGGTGTACATCACTATATACCACTTTGTGTATAGACTACATTGTCCTCACCACCAATAGTCTAGTTTTTGTCCATCATCACACAGATGTGCCCCTTTACCCCTTTAGCCCACTCCCGCACCCCTTTCCCCTCTGGTAACCACTAATCTGTTCTCTTTATCCCCATGTTTATTTATCTTCCACATATGAGTGAAATCATATGGTATTTATCTTTGTCTGGCTTATTTTGCATAACATAATACCCTCCATCCATATTGCTGCAAATGGGACAATTTTGTCCTTTTTTATGGCTGAGTAGTATTCCATTATATATATACACCACATCTTCTTAATCCAATCATCAGTCATTGGGCACCTGGGTTGCTTCCACATCTTGGCTATTGTGAATAATGCTGCAATGAATGTAAGGGTGCATAAATCTCTTTGTATTGTTGATTTCATGTTTTTTGGATACATAGCCAGTAGTGGGATAGCTGGATGGTATGGTATTTATATTGTTAATTTTTTTGTGAAATCTCCATAGTGTTTTCCTTAGTGGCTGCACCAGTTTGCATTCCCACCAGCAGAGTTTTTTCTCAATGTCTTCTCCAACATTAGTTATTTTTTTCTCTTGGTAATTATAGCCATTCTGACAGGTGTAAGGTGATATCTCAGAGTAGTTTTGATTTGCATTTCCCTGATGCTTAGTGATGTTGAACATCTTTTCATGTGCCTGTTGGCCATCCGTATATCTTCGGAAAAGTGTCTGTTCATATGCTATGCCCATTTTTTGATTGGTTTGTTTGTTTTTGGTGTTGAGTTGTATCAGTTCTTTATATATTTTGGAAATTAACCCCTTGTCAGATATATGATTTGCAAATATTTTCTCCCAGTTGGTGGGTTGTCTTTTAGGTTTTTTTAATGGTTTCCTTTGCCTTGCAGAAGTTTTTAGTCTGATGTAGTCCCAGTTGTTTATTTTTTCTTTTGTTTCCCTTGCCCGAGTAGACATGGCATTTGAAAAGATGCTGCTAAGACCCATGTCAAAGAGTGTACTGCCCATATTGTCTTCTAGGAGTTTTATACTTTCAAGTCTTACATTCAAGTCTTTAATCCACTTTCAGTTAATTTTTGTGTATGGTGTAAGATAATGATCTACTTTCATTCTTTTGCCTGTGGCTGTCCAGTTTTCTGAACACCATTTATTTTTATTTTATTTTGTTTGTTGAGGAAGTTTAACCCTGAGCTAACATCTGTTGCCAATCCTCCTCTTTTTGCTGAGGAAGATTGGCCCTGGGCTAACATCAGTGCCCATCTTACTCTACATCATATGTGGGATGCCACCACAGTATGGCTTGATAAGTGATGTGTAGGTTGGCACCTGGGATCCAAACCTGCAAACCCTGGGCCTCAACAGCAGAAAGTGTGAACTTAACCACCACACCACTGGGCCGGCCACCTTCCTCTATTTTTCATATATGGGTCACTGCCACAGTGTGGCTGATGAATGGTGTAGGTCTGCGCCCAGTATCTGAACCTGCCAACGTGGGCCACTAAAGTGGAATGCACTGAACTTAACGACTACACCACAGGGCCGGCACCCCAACACCATTTATTGAAGAGACTTTCCTTTCTCCATTGTATGTTCTTGGATCCTTTGTCAAAGATAAGCTGTCCATAGATGTGTGGTTTTATTTCTGGGCTTTCACTTCTGTTCCATTGATCTGTGTGTCTGTTTTTGTGCCAATAGCATGCTGTTTTGAGTACTATAGCTTTGTAGTACATTTTGAAATCAGGGACTGTGATGCCTAAAGCTTTGTTCTTTTTGTCAGGATTGCTTTGGCTGTTCAAGGTCTTTGTTGTTCCATATAAATTTCAGGATTCTTTGTTCTATTTCTGTGAAGAATGTCATTGGGAGTCTGATTGGGATTCCATTGAATCTGAAGATTGCTTTAGGTAATATGGACATTTTAACTATGTTTAGTCTTCTAATCCATGAGCGTGGAATAGCTTTCCATTTCTTTACACCTTCTTTGATTTCTGTCAATAATGTCTTATAGTTTTCAGTGTATAGGTCTTGCACCTCCTTGGTTAAATTTATTCCTAGGTATTTTATTCTTTTTGTTGGGATTGTATTCTTGAGTTCTCTCTTGATTAGTTTGTTATTAGTGTATAGAAATGTAACTGATTTTTGTAAGCTGATTTTGTACTCTACAACTTTGCTGTTATTGTTGATTATTTCTAAGAGTTTTCTGATGGATTCTTCAGGGGTTTCTATATATAGAATCATGTCATCTGCACACAGCAAGAGTTTTACTTCTTCTTTTCCAATTTGGATACCTTTTATTTCTTTTTCTTGCCTAATTGCTCTGGCTAAAACCTCCAGTACTATGTTGAATAGGAGTGGCAAGAGTGGGCAACCTTGTCTTGTTCCTGTTCTCAGAGGGATGGCTTGCAGTTTTTCACCATTAGGTATGATATTGGCTGTGGGTTTGTCATATATGGCCTTTATTATGTTGAGGTACTTTCCTTCTATGCACCTTGTATTGAGGGTTTTTATCACAAGTGGATGTTGGATCTTGTCAAATGCTTTCTCTGTATCTATTGAGTTGACTGTATAATTTTTATTTCTCATTTTGTTAATGTGGTGTATCACATTGATTGATTTGCAGATGTTGAACCATCCCTGTGCCCTTGGTATAAATCCCACTTGGTCATGATGTATGATCCTTTTAATGTATTACTGTATTTTGTTTAACAATATTTCGTTGAGGATTTTTGCATCTATGTTCATCTGCAATATTGGCCTGTAATTCTCCTTCTTTGTGTTGTCTGGGTCAGGTTTTAGGATCAGGGCAATGTTGACCTCATACAATGAGTCAGGAAGCATTCCGTCTTCTTCAATTTTTTGGAATGGTTTGAAAAGGATAAGTATTAACTCTTCTTTGAATGTTTGGTAGAAGTCTCCAAAGAAGCCTCTGGTCCTGGACTTTTGTTTTTGGAGAGGTTTCTGATTACTGTTTCAATCTCTTTACTTGTGATTGGTCTACACAGATTCTCTATTTTTTTCTTGATTCAGTCTTTGGAGGTTGTATGAGTCTAAGAATTTATCCATTTCTTCTAGGCTATCCAATTTGTTGGCTTATAGTTTTTCACAGTATTTTCTTATAATCCTTTGTAGTTCTGTGGTATCCATTGTAATTTCTCCTCTTCCATTTTTAATTTTATTTATTTGTGCTTTCTCTCTTCTTTTCTTAGTGAGTCTGTCTAAGGGTTTGTCAATTTTGTTTATCTTCTCAAAGAACCAGCTCTTAGTTTCATTGATACTTTCCATGGTTTTTTTCGTCTCTATTTCATTTATTTTTCCTCTACATTTTATTATTTCCCTCCTTCTGCTGACTTTGGGCTTTGTTTATTCTTCTTTTTCTAGTTCTGTTAGGTGTAGTTGAAGATTACTTCTCTGAGATTTTTCTTATTTGTTGAGGTAGGCCTGTATTACTATAAACTTCCCTCTTAGCACTGCTTTTGCTGCATCCCATAAGAGTTGGTATGTTGTATTTTCATTTTCCTCCAGGTATTGTTTCATTTCTCTTTTAATTTCTTTATTCATCCAATGGATGTTCAGTAGCATGTTGTTTAATCTCAACGTATTTGTGTCTTTACCAGCTTTTTTCTTGTAGTTGATTTTTAGTTTCATAGCATTGTGGTCAGAAAAGATGCTTGATATGATTTCAATCTTCTTATATTTATTGAGGCTTGCCTTGTTTCCCAACATATGGTCTATCATTGAAAATGTTCCACGTGGATTTGGGAAGAATGTGTATTCTTCTGTTTTTGGATGGAATGTTCTATTTATGTATCTATTAAGTCCATCTGGTCTAGTGTTTCATTTAAGGCCACTGTTTCCTTGTTGACATTCAGTCTGGATGATCTACCCATTGATGTAAGTGGGGTGTTGAGGTCTCCTACTATTCTTGTGTGGCTGTCAATTTCTCCCTTAGGTCTGTTAGTAGTTGCTTTATATACTTTGGTGCTTCTGTGTTAGGTGCATATATGTTCATAGTGTTGTGTCCTCTTGGTGGAATGTCCCTTTTATCATTGTATACTGCCCCTCTTTGTCTCTCATTTTTTTTTATCTTGAAGTCTGCTTTGTCTGTTATAAGTATGGCAACACCTGCTTTCTTTTGTTTCCCACTTGCTTGGAGTATCATCTTCCATCCCTTCACCCTGAGCCTAAGTTTGTTGTTAGAGCTGAAATGTGTTTCCTGGAGGCAGCATTTTGGGTCTCGTTTTTTAATCCATTCAGCCACTCTGTGTCTTTTGATTGGAGAATTCAATCCATTTATATTTAGAGTGATTACTGATATATGAGGGGTTAATACTGCCATTTTCATCTGTTGTTTTCTGGGTGTTCTATATTTCTACTGTTTCTTTTCCCTCATATTTCTGACTGCCGTTTCAGTTTGGTGGTTTTCTCTTTAATTATGATTTGTGGCTGTGCTCTGATTTTTTGTTTAGTGGTTACCATGAGGTTTGTATAAAAGACCTCATTTTATGATATCCTCTTATCTCCATTAGCCTAAGCAGGTTCTATCCCTTTCCTCTTCCCCTCCTGAGTTATTGTTGTCACAAATTATTCTTTTTTATGTTGTGAGTTTGTGACTAAATTGAAGTGTTCATAGTTATTTTTGATGTATCCTACCCTTTGTCTTTTATGTTATAATTAAATGTTTGCTAAGGTTAGATAGGTTGTTTGCTAAGGTTAGATAATGTTGCTCTGATAGAGAGCTGTAGTTTTCTGATTTTCTCTAGCTATTTGTGTCCTTGCTCAAAGCTTTGTAAACCTTTCCCTTTTTGTTATAGGTAAGAGGGCTCCTTCATCATTTCTTGTAAGAGAAGTCTAGTGGTGATGAACTCCCTCAGCTTTTGTTTACCTGCAAAAGCTTATGTTTCTCCATCATATCTGAAGGATAATTTCACTGGACAGAGTATTCTTGGCTGAAAGTTTTTGTCTTTACTATTTTGAATATATCATTCTATTCTCTCCTAGCCTGTAGGGTTTCTGCTGAGAAATCACTGACAGCCTGATAGGGGTTCCTTTGTAGGTTATTTTCTCCTGGTTGCTGTCTTTAATATTTTTTATTTGTTATTGACCTTTGCCAGTTTTAATATTATATGCCTTGGAGAAGGTCTTTTTGCATTGATGTAATTAGGAGTCTATTGGCTTTATGTACTTGTAAGTCCAGTTCCTTCTCCAGGTTTGGGAAGTTCTCAACTATTATTTCTGTGAACAAGCTCTCTGCTCCTTTCTCCCTCTCTGGAATACCTATAATCCTTATATTGCTTTTCCTAATTAAATCAGATATTCTTCAAAGAATGTCTTCATTTTTTTCAAATCTTAATTCTCTCTCCTCTTCTACCGGAAGAGGTATATTTCTGTCCTCTAATTAACTAATTCTGTCCTCCATAGCATCAGCTCTATTTTTTATGGTTTCTAGATTATTTTTTATC
Source organism: Tapirus indicus (assembly GCA_031878705.1). NCBI lineage: Eukaryota > Metazoa > Chordata > Mammalia > Perissodactyla > Tapiridae > Tapirus > Tapirus indicus. The sequence continues at coordinate 11,928,060 of CM062933.1, forward strand.
TCATTAATTGTGTTCTTCATATCCAGATTTTCTGTTTGGCTTATTTTTAGAGTTTCAACCTCTTTGGTGAAATATTCCTTCTGCTCATTAATTTTATTCCTGAGCTCATTGAACTGTCTTTCTGAGTTTTCTTGTAACTCATTGAGTTTCTTTATGACAATTATTTTGAATTTCTGTCTTTTTTGTTTTTATGCTGAGAAAAACTCACCCTGAGCTAACATTCATTGACAATCTTCATCTTATTGTATGTAAGCCAATGCCACAGCATAACCACTGACAGATGAGTGGTGTAGGTCCACACCCAGGAACTGAACTTGGGCCACCAAAGTGGAGTGTGCCAAACTTAACCACTAGGCCACTGGGGCTGGCTGAATTTCTGTCAGACTGTAAATTTTTGTGACTTCAGGATTGGTTTCTGGAGACTTGTCATTTTCCTTCTACTCTGAAGTATTACTTTAGTTCCTCATGGTGTTTGATGAATTGATCATTTGCTGGTACATTTGTGGAGTATCAGGTCCCAGATTCTACCTGCTACTGCTGGGGGGGAGCAGAAGTTGTGTTTTCTGATCCTACCCTGTCTTCTGGAAGTTGTGCTGGTAGGGCTGCTCTTCATTTGTGCAGGCTGGCTACAGCCACTCTGCAGGTTGTACTCATGTAGGCAGGGCCTCTGACCTGGGCCAGTGCTTGCACACTGTAGGCTGGGCCTCTGTGCTCAGCAGATAGGTCACTCTTGCACTGGCAGGGCCACTGGCCTTGGCAAGGGACTGACTGAGCCTCTGCACTAGCTGGGAGAGGCACCTACATGGGGGCTGAGCCACCACTCAGTGAGTCCCACAGGCTGCTGTGCTCTGCAGACAGGGTGCCTTCTGAGCAGGCAGGGGGCCTTCTTGCCTTTGTGTGGGCTGAGCTGCTGCCACTTGGTGTAGAATGTTCCCATTGGTGGGGCTGCCACAGTATGTTGGGCACTCCTGTGCGTCAGGCTACAACTCCAAAAGAGTTCACATGGGCTCAGTTGCCCCTGCTTCCTCTTACTATTGTGCCAATTGCTGTGTGAGGATCCGTGACCTGGCTCACTGCTGCCTGGAGGGGGAGTGGACTGCTCATCCAGTTCCACTGCCTCCTAGAGATCCAGTCCACCTACCTTCAAATGCATGGCTGAATGGATTTCTCAGACATCCTGTTGTGCTGTGCAAGGAATCCTCTGCTGGTTAATGAATGTCCATTTAGTTGCAACTCAGAGGGGAGAGATAAAGGGAACAACTCCTCTGCCATGATGCTGATGTCATTCTCTCGTCTTAATTTATTTTTCAATAAATTTATTGTTATTAAATCTGACATGTGATCTGCTGTTAAAGTATTTCTCGCCCCATTACAAACTATACTCATTAAATTAAAACTTTTTTTAGCTTCAGCACTATATGGGTTCTTTGTCAATGATGTGATGAGACTAGGGGCCAACTTGCTTTAACTATACTGTTAGTTGTCTGTCTACAAAAATAGTTAGATAACTAAAACCCACCCAACAGAAAACAACTCTGACACTTGGGTCACCATGGTAATGAGTGCTTGAGTTTTTCAGGAACTGGGAGTTGACTCCTTGTCCAGTTCAGGCTGGTTAAGACCACCGATTCATCAACTGGGCCTGTGCAGATGATGAATAGGTGACCCTTTGACATCAAGGAGCTGAAAACTCCACTTTCAGATAATGGTAACACCACCATTTTGTGAACATGCATCCTATGAAGAGCCATGAAACTTGACTACACTTGCTCAGGTCATCAATTACCTCACTTGTCCTTACCTCCAATCATCTATTCCTACATTTCAGACCACCCTGCCCCTGTTTCCCATAAATATCCTTAATCCCCATTTTGGGGGGAGGCAGATTTGAGATTTGTTCTCCCATATCCTCACTTGGCTGCCTTGTGAGTAAACCCTTTCTGGGGCAAATTCATTGTCTCAGTGATTGGCATAATTGTGCAGCAGGCAAAATGAACACAGTTTGGTAACAGTGAGAAAGCTCTTTGTTGAATCAGATAGTTTCAAATACTGGAAGAATATTTCCCCAATTTTTTGTGCTATTCCCAATGTAATTGCTACTGACACTACACACTTTTAAATTTATTCTGCATTAACATTTTCTATTACTTTCTTAAGTCTAAATAACTGATGAAACAATAAATCAAGCCCTAATTTGTATGTTGAGCTATCTCCTTTGAGAAATTCATTGAGTCTATTTTCCTTTCTCATTAATATGGGAAATCCATGACCCTGGTGGCTTTGCAGCTGTTTGGACATGTCTGCAGTACGATCAGCTCCAGGACTGCTGAAATCCTTCCTGGTTCTTCTTTTATATTATCACTCACTGTCCCTAAAGTAGATTTTTAAGTTAATGCTACTTGAATCGCACTAATGAAGCATCTACTCTGTTTCCAGCACTTGGGGGGGAAGACAAGACACACACATTAAACACCTGGGGGGAAAAGTAAAACCACATGAAAGTGAGATTGTAGATACACATCGGGAATTTAGAGAAGAGAAAGCTCACTGCTGTCTGGCGTAGTCAGACATGAACTGGAACCTAAAGGCAGCCTGGGCGTTAGCCTGAGGGCAGGCTGAGAATGGTGGTTTGGAGGGAAGGAGAGTAGAAGCATCAGTGTGGGAGGGACAGTGGAAAGTAAAGGTGGATGGATAAAGTGAATATTTAAAAAGTCCAGATTGGGAAGTTTGAATTTGATCCAATAAACAAGCAAAGACATTTTAGATCTGTATGCAAATGGATGACAGAGGAATGATGTCAAAGCAGAAGTCTGGTAGCATCCTCAGGACAGGAATTTTGGAGGCTATTGCAGTGGCCCAGGTTCAAGAAGCAGGAACCAGCGAATCGTCAGTTCCCACGTGATCAGTCATAAGTCATGTTGGCACCATGTACCCCCAGATACGGCACAATGAGAAGGCACCTCACCTCTACGACATTCCCCCTGAAAATCCATAACCTCGGTCTAATCATGAGAAAAACATAAGACAAACCCAAACTGAGGGACAGTATACAAAAACCAGTACTCTTCAAAAGTGTCAAAGCCATGAAAGACAAAAAGAAAGATGGAGACACTGTCACAGATTAGAAGAGACTAAGGACACACAACAACGAGATGCAGTGTGGTACCCGGATTGGATTCTGGAACAGAAAGAGCATATTTGTGGAATAACTGGTAAAATCCAAGCAAAATCAGTAGTATAGTTAATAGTTTTGATTCAACATTAATTTTTTAGTTTTCATGGCTATATAAGCTGTTAACATTAGGGGAAGATAGGTGAAGGGTATGCAGGAATTCTCCATACTACTTTCAACTCTTCTGTAAGTCTGAAATTATTTTTTTAAGTTAAAAAAAACTAGCAGTTTCTCTACCTGTTGAAAGGTGGGTGGGACAAAATCTGGCAAAGCATGAATTAGAGGGTGTTTCAGGGGAAAGGGTCTTGTATGACCCCAGGCCCTGCTGCTCCCAATCCGTATGGCCTTTGCCGGGCAAATGATTTACACTCTCTGTGATGGTTAATTTTATGTGTCAACTTGACTGGGCCACAGGATGCCCAGATACCTGCTTAAATAGTATTTCTGGGTGAATCTGTGAGGGTATTTCTGAAAGAGATTAGCATTTGAATTGCAGGACTGAGTAAAGCGCATGGCCCTTCCCAATGTGGGTGGGCATCATCCAATCCACTGAGGGCCTGAATAGAACAAAAAGGCAGAGGAGGGTTGAATTCACTCTCTGCCTGACTGCTGAGCTGTAACATCAATCTTTTTCTGTCCTCAGTGCTCCTGGTTCTCAGGCCATCAGACCCAGACTGTAATCTACACCATTGGCTCTCCAGTTCTTAGGCCTTCAAACTACACTGGCATCTTTCCTGGATCTCCAGCTTGCAGATGGCAGATCATGGGACTTCTTAGCCTCTACACTCACGTAAGCCAATAACTTATTATAAATCTCATATATATATCCATATATATACATACACATACATACATACACATATATATATATATATATATATATATATATATATATATATATCCTATTGGTTCTGTTTCTCTGGAGAATCCTGATTAATACACAATCTAAGCCTCAAATCCCACGTCTTAAAAACAGGGCTGGTAAGGACAGTCTTTTCTACAACTGGTGCTGGGAAAACTGGATATCCACACACAAAAGAATTAATTTGGACTCTTACCTTACATCATATACAAAAATTAACTCAAAATGGATCAAAGACCTAAACCTAAGAGCTAAAACTATAAAACTCTTTTAAAAACATACAGGAAAAGCTGCATGACGTCAGATTTGGGGATGATTTCTCAGATATGACACTAAAAGCACAGGCAAGAAAAAAAAACTGAATTTCATTAAAATATAAAAGTTTCTGCATCAAAGGGCACTATCAACAGAGTGAAAAGGCAACCTACGGAATGGGAGAAAATATTTGCAAATCATATATCTGATAAAGGATTAATATCTAGAATATGTAAAGACAACTCAATGACAAAATAATCCTATTAAAACATGGGCAAAGGACTTGAATGGACATATTTCCAAGTAGGATACACAAATAGCCAATAAACGCATGAAAAGATGCTCAACATCACTAATCATTAGGGAAATGCAAATTAAGCCACAGTGAGAAACCACTTCAAACCTCTTAGGATGGCTATTGTCAAAAAACAGAAAATAAGTATTGGTAAGTATGTCAAGAAATTGGACCCCTTGTGCACTGCTGCTGGGAATGTTATAGAAGAAAGTATAGCAGTTCCTCAAAAAGTTAAACATAGAACTACCATATGATCCTGCAATTCCACCTCCAAGTATACACCCAAAAGAACAGAAAGCAGACTTGAACAGATATTTGTACACCAAGTTCATAGCAGCATTATTCACAGTAGCCAAAAAGGTGGAAACAACCCAAGTGTCCATGAATGGATGAAAGGATAAACAAGATGTGGTCTATACATACAATGGAATATTATCCAGCCTTTAAAAAGAAAGAAAATTCTGACATATGCTACAACATAGATGAACCTTGAGGACATTATGCTAAGTGAAATGTCAGTCACAAAAGGACAAATATTGGATGATTCCACTTATATGAGATACAATAGAGTAGTCAAATTCATAGAGAGAGAGTAGAATGGTGGTTGCCAACGACTGAGGGAAGGGTGAATGGAGAGTTATTGCTTAATGGCTGTGGAGTTTCAGTTTGGGAAGATAAAAAAGTTCTGGAGACAGATGGTGGTGATGTGAAGGTACTTAGTGCACTAAATTGTACACTTAAAAATGGTTAAATGGTAAATTTTGTTATATTTCATCCCAACAGGTTAAAAAAAAACAGGACTGGCTTGATGCATTTTGGAGAAGCCTCAGGACTACATTTGCTGTTCTGTAAAGCACAAATCATGGGACACCTAGTAGGGACTCCAAACTAACTCCCTTCTCCTTCCCTTCCCAAAGCTGCTGGATGACGGATTGCACTCAGGAATCAACCGGTTAGACAGAGGGAAGTTCTGCAGCAATTTTAAATTTGATTATAACGATGATTTATTTATGGTACCATACATTACTATTATTGCCTTCCTTGCCAAAAGCTTTGCCTTAAAACACACCACACACACACACACACACGCACACACACACACCCCATCCTTCAAACATTAAAACCTCAAAAATAGGACAGAAAGAAAAAAATGCCTAGAAAAGCAACCGGAGGCACCATGACGTCCTCATAACTACTGATTTTACTCTGCAGGGTCCGTTTAACTTCCAAGAGTTGTCCATGCACCGCTGCTGTTTTATCGCTAAGGTTCTAATCGTGAATAAACGCGGGACTGCATTCGAATGATTTCTTAGCTTCTGAGATTCTCCGTCTCAACAACGTAGACTTGGTGCATTCTCAAACTGGAAAGAGAGCAGTTGGTGACATCTCACAATGCGTTTTTGGCTCCCACAGCCCAAAGCGCAAAGCGCGCCTCTCTCCTGCCTCGCTCTCTACTCCCCTTGCTCCGCCTCATCTCGCCCATCTTTCTTTCCACCTCCTCTCTTTTCTCTTTCGCTCTTTCAAGTGACGAGCTCGCGTAACCACAAGCCCAACACAAACCGTGCGTTTCTCTTTGGAAAACTTCTTGCCTCAAAAGAGGCGAGAAGCAGCGAGGACCCACACGCGGGGTGGACCCTCGGACCCTCGCACCCCGGAAAGAGCAGCCCCCGGCAGTGGGACTGCGGGCGCCCAGGCGTCGCGGTCGGGCCGGAATCGTGGCGGGTGCCCACTCCCCGCCGGGAACAACCTCCCCACTGTTCCTGCAGGGAGCGGGTGCCAGCCGCCAGCCGCGCCCCCGCCGCCCCGGGTTCCAGGGTCAGGTCGGGTGACGGCGCGGGCGAGCACTTCTGTGGGGCGGGCCTCCGGGCAGTAGGAGGGCCCGCCCCGGCCCGGCCCCGCCCCGCTTGCCCCGGAGCCTATCCCGGGGCCCCGCCGCGCTCGCCCGCACTCGCCGCCACTAGGCGCCACTCGCCCGGCTCGCCTGCTCTCGCGCCCACTCCACGCGGCGCAGCCATGTGTCCCCGAGCCGCCCGAGCGCCGGCGCTGCGGCTCCTCGCGCTGGGCGCGCTGCTGTGGCCCGCGGCCGGCGCCTGGGAGCTCACCATCCTGCACACCAACGACGTGCACAGCCGGCTGGAGCAGACCAGCGAGGACTCGAGCAAATGCGTCAATGCCAGCCGCTGCGTGGGCGGCGTGGCGCGGCTCTTCACCAAGGTGCAGCGGATCCGCCAAGCCGAGCCCCACGTGCTGCTGCTCGACGCGGGCGACCAGTACCAGGGCACCATCTGGTTCACCGTGTACAGGGGCGCCGAGGTGGCGCACTTCATGAACGCCCTGCGCTACGATGCCATGGTAAGACTGCGGCTGTCTGGAAGCTCGGGAGCCCCCGAGATCCGAGGCGAGAGAGAAGCCGGGTGGAGGAGCAGTCGATGGCATGGCACGGGGTGGCAAGCCTGGGACCTGGGCGCACGGCGATGTGGGGAGAAACCGAGACTCTGGCCACTGTGCCAGGTGGATGCAGACATAGAAGTCCTTTGGATGATTTGTCTTAAATAGACTGATGTTGTGGGGCCCCCACTATGAGGCGGGGTATTTAGAGGAGCGGGACCCAGCCCCGCCTACGAGGGGGCTCCGCTGGGGTGTGTGGGAGCACTGGCGATTATCCAGTGCAGGGACCGAAGTAGACCTGTCACGCATCTCTCTCATTCACTGCTCCGTCTTTAGAAGAATGCTTTATCTCCATTTTATCGGAGGGGAAACTCGGGTCAAAGAGATTGAGTACATTATCTAGGTCACCAGCTCCCAAGATAAGAATGGACTCCAGATCCCTTTGACCGCGGAGCTGGAGCATGCTTAATAAGCTCACAGCCTTGGGCTAGTCTTGCAGCTCAGCTACCTTCTGTGTGCAAGTTATTTCCTCTCTCCGTGCCTCAGTTACAGCCTCTATAAGATGGGGTTAATAACTGTGTCAACCCAGAGGGTTGCCTGGCTTGTAGGTTGTTCTCTTTATAAAGGCCTCTTTATGTGAATTCTTGTTATTACCAGACACTACTGTATAGGTTTTAAAAAAGAAAGAAACTTCCAGAGAGGACCAAAATGCCAAAACACTGGGGTTTCAAAGGATTTCAATAAAATCAGTTCAGCAGCAGAGATTTAGGAAGAGAGTCCAACTTAAGAGATGAGAGGCTCTTAAAACATGTGCAAGAGTTTAAGTCCAGGCTTCCAAATGCCTGATAAAGGCAATGCCTTATTTGTTGGACTAAATTCTAGAAAAGGAGCAGAGAGGGGTTACACAGTAATAAATAAATATGACCAAAATATATATATGGTTTGTTTGCTTTTTTTTAATCAAACCACCACCGAAGTTTAACCCTGTGTAAAATCCTAGAGTAAAAGGATTTTGTAGAGAAACTGGGGACAAGAGATCCTAGGAGATTTAGAGGAGGAAGAACAGGGCAGGAGTCCACAGAAATCTGGAAGGTCCACATGTGTGGAAAAGAAGGAAAGGTTTGGTCCAGGCCAGGATACATCCTGTTGGTACGGGAAGAGAGTAGAGGTCAGCAAAGCACAATGCTGTATTTTTTTCCCCCCTGGAAACCTGGAGAAAGGAGAACAGGAAAAGATGATAAGAGAGTAGAGCTGTTTGGGTTTTTTTTCCCTCAACAAGAAAGCTCGTTTTAGAGAGATGAGAGAGGGGCGGAGAGCTCCTCTCCCTTCAGATTGTTGGTTTTATGGTTATCAGGGCAGGGCTGAAAGCAGCAACAATTCAGACAGATCCCTAAGCCCCTACATTCATCCGCAGGGCTTGCTAGCATCTGGACTCCACAGCGGGACCGTGGGTCCCAAGGACTCTGTGTGGGCCCTTAGAGTTGGCGTGTCCACAGCTCCACCTGCCCGTTGCTTTGCGCGCAGTAATGACAGAGTAAATATTTACTGAATTGTTACTAGCCTACATCTCCGTTTCTTCCCAGAAGGGTAGAATAAACCTTACATGGGTTTCTCTTGATTTCATGTATACACCACAACTTTGTAAACTTTTCTTTTTGTGACGTCCACAGCTGTGTAAACTCCTTTTGGTGGAAAAAAAAAAAAAAAAAAGGAGAATTCTTAGTTTTCTCTAATAATGATGTTTCCCTCTTTATATCAAATTGAGCTCATGGTGTTAATCATCATATCAGGTGTCTATGACAGGACTCCGGGTGAGTCTAGAGCAATCTGCTGCAAGTTAGAGCCCATCACCATCAGGAATGTTTAGGAGACTTGTTGGATGGAAATACATTCTTTTAAATTTTGCTCAAGATAATTGGACTGAGGCCTGAGGAAAAATAGGCTACTTATATAATGCTGGCAGGGGGTAAAGAGGGGATGGAGAACCCATAGTAAGGCTGATGGCCATGCTCCTGACGGCATGTCTCCAGGATGTACTTTCTGCAGTTCTGGGGTTTCACAAACATGATTTGACCTGTATGAAATCATCCTGCTTGTAATGCTTTAGCGTGTGCTAGAGTTCTGCCCTCTTCTTGTTTCCGAGATTGTTCACTGTCATTTTGCTTGTATTAGACTCCTCTCCAGGAATTTATTGCTGTTCTGCTGTAAAGCTTTCCCCACCACACCCATCTGCCCGCCGCATCTTGAATCCCAGAAAGCTGGAGAGTCACATCACGGTGGAAAACATGTGGAGCGGCACCTCCAGTTCTCTAGAAACTGGATCTGGTTAGAGGAACCACATCTAAGGACTCGAGGGTGTGGAGGGCAGAGAGGAAGCGTCTAGAATCTAGCCTAACTCCAGGAGTTCCCTAGAGCAAGAGCGTAGCCTTTCTAGCCCTGCAGGTCCCAAGGAGAGCTCTGGAGGCCCAGGGCAAGCCTGGAGAACCCCTGGACCCAGCTGCTGGGCAGAAAACTCTGGAGGGAGGATGTCAAAAGCACCAGCTGGTGTAGCTGTCTAGATGGAAGGACTAGCATCCCCCAAGGTACAAGGAAGACAGCGTGGATGTCCTCACAGCATGAGCTTGGCCGGGGTCCTTTCTCTGACCCTCATATTCCCTAGGTGTAAAATAGGAGGGATCACCCCCACCCCACTGTGTAGAATTTTTATGAGCAATACATGAGATAAATGTAAAACTCCTTAGCACCCTGCTGGCTTGTAGGAAGTACTCAGTAAAAGTTAGTTCCAAGTGCCCTGCCAGAAAAAAAAAAAAGGTTGTGAGGAAGAGAAGGTCTGCTTTTGCAACTGTCAGTTTGTCTGATTCTCACTGCTCAGCCCCATTGCCTAAACTATTCTTCATGTTTACTTATTGAGAGGACTTATGTAATCCCCCCAAAGCACAGAATCAAAGGGGATTCGTTTCCAGAGGTGGGATTCTCGCCATCGAAGTGGGCTGTGAGGAAGGCTTCAGTAGAGAAGGGCGGCCCCTGTCTAGCAGGCCTGCTTGTGAGGCCCTGACCCCTGAGTCCACTTTCTGTCCAAAAGACCGCAGCCTTAGCCTTAGCAAATTGCTCCCAGACACCTGAGCCGGGGGCCGGAGTGGGGACCATGGCCCCTGCCTTGAACTCCCCCAGGGACCATTAGTCAGGTCCTCTTTTGTGGACATTCCCCACCTGCCACACAGACAACCACGCTAATGTGTGTGTTGGTGATGTTTTGTTTCTGTGTGTACTGCAGAAACGTTATTGTTTTAGGTGCTTGTATTTTTAAATTATGTAACACGTCCTGTTACTCAGCTCATTCTGTTTCTTACTTTTGTCCTAAACTGGTGTTTTTACAATTTATCAATGCCCCTCTGTGTCTGCCATGTGTGTACACTGTGCATCGTGCTCCACAGAGGTCTCCACAGATTTTACCATCTCTTCCCCTGGGGATGGGTTTGGAGATCACACAGATTATGCTGCAATTCCACCGATATGCTGCTCTGAACAGCCCCCTGCAGGTCTCGCCTGTGAGGAGGTCTGTGGGATCCATCCCTAAGGGCAGAATTGCTGGGCACAGGAGTGCGGGCACTAACTTTGACGAAGGACTGCCCAGTTGCTTTCCTGAGTGACGGGAGCCTCTGGGTGCTCCCGCACCCCCACCCCCGCAGTGTGAACCCCCGTATCCTTCCCCATAACTTGCAGCATTATCCAGCTTTCCAGGAGGTGCAAAATGACGTTTTGTTGTTTTGTCTGTGTTTTTCTAGTAACTAGTGAGTTTGATATGTTTGTTAACTTTTTGGGTTTCCTCTTCCCGAATTGCATGTTCACATCCTTTGCTCTTTTCTTTTTTTTTTTTGAGGGAGATTGGCCCTGCATCTGTTGCCAATCTTCCTCTTTTTTTTTCTTTTTTCTCCCCAAAGCCCCAGTACATAGTTGTGTATCATAGTTGTAGAGTTATAATTCTTCTATATAGGCCACCGCCTCTGTGTGGCTTGATGAGTGGTGAGTAGGTCTGCACCCAGGGTCTGAACCGGGGAACCCCGGGCCACCGAAGCAGAACACGCGAACTTAACCGCTACACCACCAGGCTGGCCCCCTTTGCTCTTTTTTTAAAATTGGGTTTGCTCTATTTTTCTTGATTTTCAGGAGTTCTAGGTATTGATCTGTGATCAATTTTAGACAATGCAAATATCTTCTGATTCTATCTATTAACTTTGTCCATAGTGTCTTTCATTGACCAGAAATCCTTCATTTTATGTAATCAAATTAGTCTCTTTTTTTTTGTCTTGTGGTTTGTGCTTTTGAAAGTGTGCATAAGAGTTTACTAATTTTAAGCTTATCACCCCAGCACTCATCACCAGAAATTCAGAGATCAACATTGTTCTCTCTGCCTTCTGAGAGATAATAAACCTGTAATCTGGACTGTGCCACTCGTCTCTCTGGGTCACCAGTTTCTCGTCTAGAAGACAGGAGGCTTGAACTAGCTCATCGCTGAGGTTCCTCACATCCCTAAACAAATGCCGTCCTAAGAAATGTTTTTGATTCAGTGAAGCGTTTCAATTCAGTGAAGGGGCAGGAAGATGGGGAAAGGTGCAGAGACAGGAATCTGCAAGATGGACCAGCCTGGACCAGAGTGAGGTGGCAGGAATCATGGGAGATAAGGTTGTATACAGCTTAAAGGCCACCCTGAAAAGTTTGGGCTCTCCTCTGCTGTCATAGGGAGCCACTGGAGGTTTCTGAGTAGAGGGCAACTGTGGTATAATAAAAAATAAATATTTCGTCTTTGTCCCCAGTTCCTGGCACACAGCTCCCAAAACCCTTGGAATTTCCTGAGTGATGAGTGTCTTTTGTATGCTAATGAGATGATTGATTCCACCTAAAGCACTTTCCAGAGTTCTGTGAGTCAGTCTAGTGAATTATCAAACCTGTGGAAAGGGTGGTGGGAACCACCAATTTATAGGGGGTAGGTCAGAGTACAGGTGGCCCAGGACTTGCAACTCGCATCTGAAGTTGGGGGCAGCCTTGTGGCACTGAGCCTGTGACTTGTGGCATCTAATGCTCACTCCAGGTAGACAGTGTCAGAATTGAACTGAATTGTTGGACACCCAGCTGGTAACTGCAGAGAACTGGAGAATTGGTTGACGTGAGAAAAAAACCTCTCAGTGACACAGGGAAATCGCAGTTTTGGAATATGAGTGGAAATGGATGCGAGAGGGAAGACGCCAGAGAAGAGGCTGAGAAACGGGGCTGGGCAGTGTTGTAGGCGTGAAATGCCAAGGACTGAAGTATGGTTATGGGGTTAGAAAGGCTGACTCTGCAGGAACCAGTTTCAATGGGCAGGCAGTCTGGTGTAGGGCTAAGAGGGTGAACTCGGGCGTGACTCTCTGCCGCTTAGAATCTGTAGACTGTGAGCAGGTTGTTTAATCTCATGAAGCCTCAGTTTCCACATGTGTAAGGTAGGTGTGATGCTAGTCTTCCCCCCCATGGCTTGTTGTGGGGTTTAAAGGAGATGATAACACCTGTGAGGTGCTTTGCACAGTGCCGGCCCACCATGAGGGGTCAGTAAGTGCTAGCTCTGCTCACCCTCTGTCAGCAGAGGTGGCTCAGGAGAGGGTGTGATCAAAGATGACTTAAGAGGGTTCAAGCAGGGGACATCGGGAGAGTCAGCAGTTTGACACCACTATACAGGAGCGCGGATTCTCCTACTTACGCTTACCCCCTGACAGCTGAAGCCTGCTATTTGCGGCACAGAAATACAATCTAAAGGCTTTTCCTGGACTTACTGGACATGGTTGGACCCTAGGGGGCTGTGGCAGACAAGGACAGTGGAAAGGGGAACGTCAGGACACCCAGCTTTTACTGCTTGCCTCTTCCAACTCATTAGCTATGTGAGTTTGGGCAGCAGATTCCTCATCTAGAAGACCGGGGGAGTTGGAGAGGGTGGTCTGTGCATGTTACTTCTCAGCACTCAGCCCCTGCCCAGCCCTCTGTCCTGCCTCTAATCTGCCAACATAACTCGGTTTGTCCCGGGACTTAATTTTACACACAAGTCTAAGTTTGCTTGACAGCTCTCTTCTTTGCCCCTCACAGTTCCTTTCATGGCAGCTATTTCCTTGTGGAGAGATGGCTTGGGTCTCCTCCCAGGTACCTCCAGTTGGCCACGGTTTCCCGACCAAGAGGTTCCCAGGATTTTGGATGGAGTGTTCCTTGCTTAGTAATAGAAATGATGGCCTAAGGAATGGGAGGGTGATGGGCCCAGTTTCCAGCCTGTGGTCTTTGAGGCTCATTTATTCATGCAGTCCACAGACATTCACCAAGCGCTACCATTTGCCTGGCTCTGTACTAAGTGCTGCGGACAGTGAACCAGACCTGCCAGGGTGAAATTTACTGTTCAGTAGACAGAGGGGGCAATGCCCATTTGAGCCCTTCTTAACCACATAGAGAGGCTGGGTAAGACCCATGAAGGAGGGGGAATAAGCAAAACCAAAATGACCGAAATTCTAACGCCTGTGCATGGGGATTCTAGAGCTAAAGATGTGGTCTGCAGAAGACACAACGTCAGGTCCCCATATGTACTGTATATGCCCAAATTGACAATGGGCATGCTTCCTCTCCTCCCCAGAAAAAATCCCTAAACAAAGACAAGTCACCTTATATTCAAGTGCCTGCGAAGTCTCTCATGTCAAGGGAACCCTCCGGATTACTTTATCTTCAATAACAAGGCCGTGTTGGAGGGAGACAGGTTAGCACCACTGCTTTGGGAAGCTGGAAAGAGATAGTCTGATGGCAATGACATTTTGTAAAAGACGAAGAACGTTGATAGCTAGTCCTAGAACTCAGGCCTCAGAAGGTGCCAGCGTCTGGGGAGTTGTGGATCCCAAGATTCGGGGATGTGAACAGCACCCCATCCTTGGCTGTGGCCACAGCCCTTCTGCTTCCTCTTTTCCCAGCTGAGGTCCACACCAGAGTTGGGCTGAGTGAGACTGGCCTCAGGCACAGAGAGGAGGAAGCAAAGGCAGCTTCTTAGCTCGTCTTGTCCTCGTCCTAGCATCTGTGTTTTCTTAACTGAAAATTAGAAAGAACCAAACAGATCACACTCAAATTGGCAGTTTTCCTGACTTCACTCACAGACATATCTGAATGCTGTGTAAACTCCCTCTGTGTCTATTTTCTTCAACCAGATAACTAGAATTTGAAAATTCTCTTGACACTTCCTTTCCGCACTTGAATAATTGGTTCTCTGTACAATCCAGACATTAGCCGGAGCCCTCTAGCCCCTCAGAGATGTAGTTAAACCTGCCTGGACCCCAATTAGTTGAGCAGGTTATTCTAAATGTAACCTTGATGTGCGTATTTTGCATGTATGGAGAGTTTGTAAATGTTTCCATCTGATATGGAAAATATGAAATGCTGTCTTTTTGGTACTCATTCATTCATTCATTCATTCAACAGACATTGAAATGCAGGTGAGCTGCGTTGGATCCCCAGGATCTTTTCTGTCATTCAGTCAGACACCACATTCACCTGCCAGGGCCAACATGCCTTGGCCCAGGACTGGGCGGGTAGAGCACAGCGCAACACCAGAAATGGCCCACAACTCCAGAAATGTATCAGCCAAACCACATATAATTTGTAATCTTCCCTCTTAAGGTTATTGTTGAGTCTCCCTGTGTGATTGGCAACTGAGTCTCATTGTATAATAGACCAGGCTCTCCCCTAATCCGTAGATTATAGGGTGTACTATGACTTCCATCCTTAATGGGATGAGCTAGTATGTAAATGACTAGCTAGATACATGTATTGCAAATTTCTGACAAATGGCTTTTTGACATTATTATAATTGATTTCTTTGGATTAAAACAGAAATTCTCTTCTGTATCATGCATACTGCACTGCTCTTAAATCAATTCTTCTTTCCTTTGTCTTTCTTTTAACATCATGTTTAAGCCTCTTGTCTTCACTTGGAACATTTTTGACTACCTCAGCCCTCATGTTTTCATTCCCTCGCCTGTTTATACAGTTGACGTCATTTGCCTGTAAGCTTCTCCTGACTGGCATCCTGGAGGTGAAGCTCACTCTCTGAGACCCATTGGTCCTTAATGAGCAGGGTGTGCCTGCGTCTTTGCTGGGATGTGAACTACAGTAACACATCCATGCATGAATGGATGGATGGATGTGCTTAGGTCTTGCTCTCTCCTTGTCTGCCCTACCAGCTTTCCTGAGAAGAAGGACCAGGGCCTTATTACTAGGCCCTCTAGAGCCCTGTAAGAAATTAGTGGGTTGTTGAATGATGCCTGTATCTTCCAGGTGTTTAAATCAGCAGCAGTTTGGCAGAGTGGTTAAGGCCCTGGGTGCTGAATCCTCACTACCTTTGTTCAAACCCCAGCTCTGCTACTTGCTAGTGCCTCAGTTTCCCCATCTATGAAAAGGACAAATAATAGCAACTACCTCATAGCATTGTAAGGATTAAATGAGTTAATATGTGAACAGGGCCTGGCCATGTAGCATGAAAGTCTTAACTATTAATATTTCTTTTGGTCTTTTTTTGTCTTTTAAAAAATCTTCTCTTCCTTGAAATTCTCTTATGTCAAATTCACTGGTAATTTTACAGTCCACTGTGAACAAACCTGAGGCTATGAAATGCCTCCTTTCCAATTCAGATATAGGTATCCTTTGACAGACCTAACAGTTGATCTCCTTAGCAGATTCCCAATAAAAAGAGACTTCAAAAAGTTCCATTTTCGACCAGTGATGTCAGCATGATGGCAGAGTGAGTTGTTCCCTTTGTCTCTCTCTGCTAAGTTACAACTAAATGGACATCCATTAACCAGCAGGGGATTCCCTGCAGAGCACAACAGGATGTCTGAGAGAGCCACACAGCCATGCATCTGAAGGTGGGTGGACTGGATCCCTGGTAAGCACTAAATTAGGTGAGTGCACCCCTTCCCCTCCCCAGCAGAAGTGAGCCAGGTAACGGACCCTCACATAGTGGCCAGCATGACTGTAAGAGGAGCTGGGGGCAACCTGGTCCATGCCAACACTATGGGAGTTGTAGCCCAGCCCACAGGAGTGCCAACTGTGCCCTGGCAGCCCTGCTGGTGGGAACGCTCTACACCAAGTGGCAGTGGCTCAGCCCTGGCGAAGGCGCCAACCCACCAAGTACAGCGCAGGTGAGAATGTCCCTCACCCACTCATAAGGTGCCCTGCCCACAGAGCACAGCAGCCCATAGGACCCACCAAGTGGCAGCTCATCCCTGCTTAGGCGCCCCTCCCACCTAGCACAGCAGCTCAGCGGGTCCCCAGCTGAGCACAGAATCCCTGCATATGGTGCATGACCCATCCAGCCAGGACAGAGACCCTACCCACGTGAGCACAACCTGCAGAGGGGCTGCAGCCAGCCTGTGCAAATGCAGAGCAGCCCAACTCACAAACTTCCAGCTGATGGGGCATGATCAGAAAACACAGCTCCTGCTCCCCTGCAGTGGTGGCAGGTGAAATCTGGGACCTGATACTACCACAAATGCACCAGCAAAGGATAGACTCATCAAGCACCATGAAGAACTACAGTAACACTTCAGAGCAGAGGGAAAATGACAAGTCTCCAGAAAAAATCCTGAAGTCACAGAAATTTACCATCTGAATGACAGAGAATTCAAAATAGTTGTCAAAAAGAAACTCAGTGAGTTACAAGAAAACTCAGAAAGACAATTCAACGAGCTCAGGAATAAAATTAATGAGCAGAAGGAATACTTCACCAAAGAGATTGAATTCTAAAAAAAAGCCAAACAAATTTTGATTATGAAGAATACAATTAATGAGATTTAAAAATAATCTAGAAACTGTAAAAAATACAGCTGATGTTATGGAGGACAGAACTAGTGAATTAGAGGACAGAAACTTAGAAATGCTTCAGGTAGAGGAGGAGAGTGAATGAAAAATTTTTTTAAAATAAAGAAATTCTTAGAGAAATATATGGTTCAATTAGGAAAAGCAATATAAGGATTATAGGTATTCCAGAGGGAGGAGAGAGGGAGAAAGGCACAGAAAGCTTGTTCACAGAAATAATAGTTGAGAACTTCCCAAACCTGGGAAAGGAACTGGACTTAAAAATACATGAAGCCAATAGACTCCTAACGGCATCAATACAAAAAGACCTTCACCAAGTCATATAATCTTAAAACTGGCAAAAGTCAATGACAAAGAAGAAAATATTAAGGGTAGCAAGGCAGAAGAAAATAACCTACAAAGCGACCCCATCAGACTTTCAGTGATTTCTCAGCAGAAACCTTACAGGCTAGGAGAGAATGGAATGATCTATTCAAAATACTGAAAGACAAAAACTTTCAGCCAAGAATTCTATCCAGTGAAACTATCCTTCACATATGATGAAGAAATAAAAGCTTTCCCAGATAGACAAAAGCTGAGGGAGTTCATCACCACTAGATCTCCCTTACAAGAAATGATGAAGGAAGCCCTCCTACCTGTAACAAGAGGCAAAGGTTTACAAAGCTTTGAGCAAGGAAATAGACAAACAAAATCAGAAAACTGCAGCTCTCTATCAGAACAGGTTAGCAAACACTTAATTGTAACATAAAAGATAAAGAAAAGAAAGCATAAAAAATAACTATGAATACTGCAGTTTAGTCACAAACTCACAACACAAAAAAGAATAATTTGTGGGGCCGCCCGGTGGCACAGTAGTTTAGTTCGTGCTTGGCAGCCCGGGTTCGCGAGTTCGGACCCTGGGCACCCGCTGACGCACCAATTGTCAGCCGTGCCGTGGTGGCGTCCCATATAAAGTAGAGGAAGATGGGCACAGATGTTAGCCCAGGGCCAGTCTTCCTCAGCAAAAAGAGGAGGATTGGCAATGGATGTTAGCTCAGGGCTCGTCTTCCCCACAAAAAAAAAAAAAAAAGAAGAATTTGTGACAACCATAACTCAGGAGGGCAAGAGGAAAGGGATAGAACCTGCTTAGGTTAATGGTGAAAAGAGGCTATCAGAAAATGAGATCTTTTATACAAACCTCACGGTAACCACTAAATAAAAAACCAGAGCTGAGCCACAAATCATAATTAAAGAGAAAACCACCAAACTGAAATGGCAGTCAGAAATATGAGGGAAAAGAAACAGTAGAAATATAGAACAGCCAGAAAACAACAGATGAAAATGGCAGTATTAACCCCTCATATATCAGTAATCACTCTAAATATAAATGGATTGAATTCTCCAATCAAAAGACACAGAGTGGCTGAATGGATTAAAAAACGAGACCCAAAATGCTGCCTCCAGGAAACACATTTCAGCTCTAATGACAAACTTAGGCTCAGAGTGAAGGGATAGAGGATGATACTCCAAGGATATGGCAAGCAAAAGAAAGCAGGTGTTGCCATACTTATAACAGACAAAGCAGACTTCAAGATAAAAAAGACAATGAGAGACAAAGAGGGGCAGTATACAATGATAAAATGGACATTCCACCAAGAGAACATAACACTTATGAATATATATGCACCTAACACAGGAGCACCAAAGTATGTAAAGCAACTACTAACAGACCAAAAGGGAGAAATTGACAGCCACACAAGAATAGTAGGGGACCTCAACACCCCACTTACATCAATGGGTAGATCATCCAGACTGAATGTCAACAAAGAAACAGTGGCCCTAAATGAAACACTAGACCAGATGGACTTAATAGATACATAAATAGAACATTCCATCCAAAAACAGAAGAATACACATTCTTCCCAAGTCCACGTGGAACATTCTCAAAGATAGACCATATGTTGGGAAACAAGGCAAGCCTCAATAAATATAAGAAGATTGAAATCATATCAAGCATCTTTTCTGACCACAATGCTACGAAACTAGAAATGAACTACAAGAAAAAGCTGGTAAAGGCACAAATATGTGGAGATTAAACAACATGCTACTGAACAACCACTGAATCAATGGAGAAATTAAAGGAGAAATCAAAAAATACCTGGAGAAAAATGAAAATACAACATACCAACTCTTATGGGATGCAGCAAAAGTGGTACTAAGAGGGAAGTTTATAGTAATACAGGCCTACCTCAACAAACAAGAAAAATCTCAGAGAAGTAATCTTCAACTACACCTAACAGAACTAGAAAAAGAAGAACAAACAAAGCCCAAAGTCAGCAGAAGGAGGGAAATAATAAAACGTAGAGGAAAAATAAATGAAATAGAGACAAAAAAACCATGGAAAGTATCAATGAAACTAAGAGCTGGTTCTTTGAGAAGATAAACAAAATCAACAAATCCTTAGACAGACTCACTAGGGAAAGAAAAAAGAAGGTGCAAATAAATAAAGTTAAAAATTAAAGAGAAGAAATCACAACAGATACCACAGAAATACAAAGGATTATAAGAGAATACTGTGAAAAACTATAAGTCAACAAATTGGATAACCTAGAAGAAATGGATAAATTAGACTCATACAACCTCCAAAGACTGAATCAAGAAAAAATAGAGAATCTGTGTAGACCAATCACAAGTAAAGAGATTGAAACAGTAATCAGAAACCTTTCCAAAAACAAAAGTCCAGGACCAGATGGCTTCTTTGGAGACT
This sequence comes from Tapirus indicus, assembly GCA_031878705.1. Lineage (NCBI taxonomy): Eukaryota > Metazoa > Chordata > Mammalia > Perissodactyla > Tapiridae > Tapirus > Tapirus indicus. The sequence continues at coordinate 11,947,645 of CM062933.1, forward strand.
TCTACCAAACACTCAAGGAGGAGTTAATACCTATCCTTCTCAAACTATTCTGAAAAATTGAAGAAGACAGAATGCTTCCTGACTCATTCTTTGAGGTCAACATTACCCTGATCCTAAAACCAGACAAGGACAACACAAGGAGAATTACAGGCCAATATTGCAGATGAACATAGATGCAAAAATCCTCAACAAAATATTGTTAAACAAAATACAGTAATACATTAAAAGGATCATACATCATGACCAAGTGGGATTTATACTGGGGACACAGGGATGGTTCAACATCTGCAAATCAATCAATGTGATACACCACATTAACAAAATGAGAAATAAAAATCACATGATCAACTCAATAGATACAGAGAAAGCATTTGACAAGATCCAACATCCATTTGTGATAAAAACCCAAAATACAATGGGCATAGAAGGAAAGTACCTCAACATAATAAAGGCCATATATGACAAACCCACAACCCATATCATACCTAATGGTGAAAAACTGCAAGCCATCCCTCTGAGAACAGGAAGAAGACAAGGTTGCCCACTCTTGCCACTCCTATTCAACATAGTACTGGAGGTTTTAGCCAGAGCAATTAGGCAAGAAAAAGAAATAAAATGTATCCAAATTGGCAAGGAAGACGTGAAACTCTTGCTGTGTGCAGATGACATGATTTTATATATAGAAAACCCTAAAGAATCCACCAGAAAACTATTAGAAATAATCAACAATTACAGCAGAGTACCAAATCAACATACAAAAATCAGTTGCATTTCTATACACTAACAGTGAACTGGCAGAAAGAGAAGTCAAGAATACTATCCCATTTACCATCATGACAAAAAGAATAAAATACCTAGGAATAAATTTAACCAAGGAGGTGCAAGACCTATACGCTGAAAACTATAAGACATCATTGAAAGAAATCAAAGAAGATATAAAGAAATGGAAAGATATTCCATGCTCATGGATTCAAAGAATAAACATAGTTAAAATGTCCATACTATTGAAAGCAATCTACAGATTCAGTGCAATCCCAATCAGAATCCCAATGATGTTCTTCACAGAAATAGAACAAAGAATCCTAAAATTTATGTGGAACAACAAAAGACCCTGAATAGCCAAAGCAATCCTGAGAGAAAAGAACAAAGCTGGAGGCATCACAATCCCTGACTTCAAAATGTACTACAAAGCTATAGTAATCAACACAGCATGCTATTGGCACAAAAACAGACACACAGATCAATGGAACAGAATTGAAAGCCCAGAAATAAAACTACACATCTATGGAGAGTTAATCTTTGACAAAGGATCCAAGAACGTGCAATGGAGAAAGGAAAGTCTCTTCAATAAATGGTGCTGGGAAAACTAGACAGCCACATGCAAAAGAATGAAAGTAGACCATTATCTTGCACCATACACAAAAATTAACTGAAAGTGGATTAAAGACTTGAATGTAAGCCCTGAAACCATAAAACTCCTAGAAGAAAATATAGGTAGTTCACTCTTTGACATGGGTCTTAGCAGCATCTTTTTGAGTACCACGTCTACTCAGGCAAGGGAAACAAAAGAAAAAATAAACAAATGGGACTATATCCAAATAAAAATCTTCTGCAAGGCAAAGGAAATCATGAAGAAAACAAAAAAGACAACCCACCAACTGGGAGAAAATATTTGCAAATCATATATCCAACAATGGGTTAATTTTCAAAATATTTAAAGAACTCATACAACTCAAAAACAAAAAACGAACAACCTGACCAAAAAGTGGGAAGAGGATATGAACAGACATTTTTCCAAAGAAGAGATACTGATGGCCAACAGGCACATGAAAAGATGTTCAACATCACTAAGCATCAGGGAAATGCAAATCAAAACTACACTGAGATATCACCTTACATCTGTCAGAATGGCTATAATTAAGGAGACAAGAAACAACAAATGTTGGAAAGGATGTGGAGAAAAGGGAACCCTCATACACTGCTGGTGGGAATGCAAGCTGATCCAGCCACAATGGAAAACAGTATGGAGATTTCTCAAAAAATTAAAAATAGAAATACCATACCATCCAGCTATCCCACTACTGAGTTTTTAGCCAAAGAACATGAAATCAACAATATAAAGAGATCTATGCACCTTTATGTTCATTGCAGCATTATTCATAATAGCCAAGATGTGGGAGCAATCCAGGTGCCTTTCTATGGATGAATGGATAAAGAAGGTGTGGTATATATATATACACACACAATGGAATACTACTCAGCCATAAAAAAGGACAAAATCGTCCCATTTGCAACAACATGGATGGACCTGGAGGGTATTATATTAAGTGAAATAAGCCAAACAAAGACAAATATCGTATGATTTCACTCATATGTGGAAGATAAACACAGAGACAAAGAGAACAGATTAGTGGTTACCAGAGGGGAAGGGGCTTGGGGGGTGGGTGAAAGGGGTAAAGGGGAACATAGGTATGGTGATGGATGAAAACTAGACTATTGGTGGTGAGCACAATGCAGTGTATACAGAAACTGGTATATAATAATGTACACCTGAAATTACACAATGTTATAAACCATTATGACCTCAATAAAATAATTCAAAAGAAAAAAGAAAATGTGGATTCAACCTGTCCTTAAGGTAAAGAATTGGATTAAAAAAGGTATAGTTTAGGTGCTGGCCCAGTGGCATAGTGGTTAAGTTCACACGCTGCACACAGGTGGGCCTGGGTTCACAGGTTAGGATCCCAAGCACGGACCTACACGCTGCTCATCAAGCCATGCTGTGGTGGCATCCACAGGACTCCATGGCTGGTTGGCCATGAGGGCTGAGGGGAGGCAGGGAGGACTGCTCAGGTGTCTTGCTGCTTCTCCAGGTGTTTCTCTCTGGTTGTGGAGGCTCTTTCCCGATACCTGGGACCACACGCATCCTCACAAGTGTCTCTTCCACAGGTTACTGGGGGTCAGCATCCTCTGCTGGTGTTTGACTGGGCAGAGGACTCACTGACCAGCAGACGGGAGGAGGGGGGAGCTGTGGGGAGAGTGGGGGCAGTGACCAGCAGATCACTCCCAGACAACTCCATATGATGTCTCCCGAAACCAGAAACGGGAAAGTGGTCTAGGCCTCTGCCCCACCAGCCCCTCCCGGGCCAATGCATTTTCACAGTGTCTGTAACCCAGTTTGTCTGGTTTCCAGCTGGGCAGGCCTGAAATGGAGACGGGTAGGAGTCATTTCAAAACTTGGGAAAAATCTAAATTTTCTGGTAGCACTTGGAATAAAAATTCTGCTGCAGGTTGAGGCTAGTGAACCAAGGATGCTGCATCAGGGGCTTCTCAGAGCTGGGCCGCCATGACCTCCTCACAGCTTTATTTATCTGGGGACACATTTCCTGGTTGAAAATGCAGGCTCTGTCCTCAGTGAGGACAAGCTCTTGGCCTGTGAAGCCTTTTCAGCTTTCAGGGCTTTGCGGCTGGCTTGCCTTTTGTGGCCCAGTTTCCTGCTACAATTATCACTCTGTGGCTGCTGTGTCCATTCATCAGAGGCCCTTGAAACTCTACCAATTCGGTACAAGAGGCCAGAGAGACTGTGTCTTGTAGCCTTTTCCCCATTACAGCACACATAGACATGATGATGGAGAAATCAGAAAGTGGAAAATTTCTCCATAAAAACAAAATATTCCAGAATAATGACAGGCCTTCATGGAAGGCTGTCAGGTGGCCAGTGACTTCCGTGTTCCAGACCAGGAGTAAATACCAGCGTCAAGGCTCAGGCCTTGGTCCCCTTCCTGTGTCGGCCACCACCACTGACCCACTCTCATACCATGTGCTCTATTTCTCTTACTCTTACCCTGAGGAGTGTTCTTGTTATTTCTTCTATCCATCCATTTACTCGATACCAATGAGAGCGTCTGTTTATGCTTGAAAGGAGGAAATGAATAAATGGCAGCTCCTCCTAGGACGAGCTTTGGGACAGAAAAACATGGAAGTTGGCACGTAGCCTCAGAGGACAGCGCAATCAGGCAGCAGACTGTCCGTGTGACAGCTAAATTCAGTTGCAGATCCCATCGACCCTGTTCACGGAACAAACATGGTAAAAAGAGAAAAGTCAGAAAGGATTCTTTATTCGAATGTATTGCCTCTAGCATTTGTTACTCACCGAATACATACTTTACTGTTGCTAGAAGTCGATGAATAGATTCCACACTTATAATTATTACTGTAGTGCAAACATGAGAAACAATTTCATCTCAAGTATCAATCTCTAGCTGATTGACAGTAACTCCCTGCAGAGCCAGGATAAGAAGGATTCTGAGGCTCAGTGCAGACTTAGTGGGAAAGACTGACAATCGAATAATTGGCATGTGCCATGGACAGAGGAATGGGTGAGGGAGAGTGGCATTATGACATCATGCATTTGTTTGCACTTCAACTTGGGTGGATACTGGGTACCTTCCATTTAATTTGGTATCCAAGAGATGACGATTGAATGTTAAGTTCTTTTTAGCATACAGTGCATTGGAAGTAAATGAATAAAGGTGTGATCACCTGGTAATTACCTGAAAATGTGTCTAAGTAAGGAAATTGCTTATCCCCAAAGGGGAGGTAGAATTTGTAAGAATTATAAACCCAAAGTTTAGACACAAGCTTTCCCTCACCTCTAACTGCAGGGTATTTTTAATAATCAAAACAGGAAACTGGGAGTCAGAAGTCAGAATATCACCATTCTTCTGTTGCTGATTCATATGACCTGAAATGCCTTCTGGGCCTTAAACTTCATCAACAGTGAGTTTCTCCAAAGCCACTGGCCTTTCACTAGCTATCCACGTCTAATGTAAATATTAACAAAGACCTGCCGAAGGTCTTAAAAAACATCAGACTGTATTCCTCAGAATTCATTGGACAATGATAAGAGGATTTTGAGTCACAGAAGAATCAAGTCTCCTCTTGTCCTTACATTTTCGTTTGTGTTTAGCTTTGAAGAGCAGGCAACACTTCAGGTATTTGCGCTGGGCTAGATAGAGAGTGTGGAAAGGTTCTTTCATGTAAGATCACCAGGTTTTTTTGTTTGTTTTAATGGAGTTTCAGGTTTCTCCTGCATGAAGAAAGCAATGTGTGTGAGGAGCTGGGGTAGACCAGATGCTCGCATTATATTTCTATGATTCTGGGGTTGGAGACACTGCAGAAGGTCATTTGCTAGGCTGAGCTCCCTTAAATTACAGAAAAGTGCATTCGGTGAAATGTAGTGTTTGTAGTAAAAATATACAAAGTTGTCATAGGGCTAGAATTAGTGAATGAATAGGATTAGCGAATGAATGAGCCCAGTGTTAGAAATGAAATGTTTCCAATACTGGAAAGCAAAAAAACAAAAAAGAGACAGGAGGAGAGCATAAGAATATGATTCCGGGTTGGGGAAATCACTGGCCTGACGTGAAGGTTGTAGCAATAAGTGCAAGGAGCGGTTCAGCTCAGTCAGGATTAGGTGCTAAAGGTGTGAGGGAGGCTGTGGGCAGAGGAGCAAAAACTGACCGGCACACAGAAGGAAAGGTGGATGGGAATTTTCAGAGACGACCAAAAAGGCAGAGTGATACTGCCACACGAATCTTTAGTTCTCTTAGGTTTGCACTACCAATGCTCTACAAGATGTAAAGGAACGTGGGGAGATGATCCACTCTGTTACGTAGTGTCTTTTATTCTCTAAGTTCTCTTGGGCAGATTCCTCCTGAGGTATTGTCATGTTATTAATAAAACTAATAGAAATGAATAAGTAATTTACTTAACACACTTCTTGAGCGCCTGCTATATGCCAGCAATATGGTGGGAGTGTGGTGTGTGCCCCGGGAAGTGGTGCACTTCTCCTTCTGAAGAGCCTGTGAATAATGAAGTTCTAATAAATGCAACGGAAGAGGAACGGGTAGGGGAAAGGCCAGGTGGGGAAATGAAAATGTAACTAAAGAAGATAAGTATTTTCAAAGGAATTTTCCTTTGTAGGAAAATTTTCCATTTTTGTAGGAAAAGTTAGCTGTGTATAGAAGAAAGAAATGTGTTAGGGATTCTTCTGCTCATTTGTGTCTTCATTCCCTGGTGCATCCCTGCTCTGCTCCATGACTGTGCCGGGCGTTAAAGGGGCTCAGTGGGCAGGTGTGGGGCCTGCTAGGTGCACAGAGGTGACCATCGGAGCAGAGGAAGGACATCTAATTCAGGGAGTGCAATGAAGTGTTTTTGGGAATTCTCTTTTCTAGAAGGTTCATCAGACTTTAGGAACTAAAGCCATTAGTTGAATAAGATAGTAAAGGCATGGCGTGAAAAAGGAATAGTCTGTTCTATCTACCTATCTATATATCAATCTATCGACATTTTTATCTATTGTATACAAAGGGACAAATATAAGTGAGTTCATGGAAAACTGCAAGTAGTTAGGATTTTATTTGAGTGCTCACTATGTACTAGGCCTTTTGCAAAGCCCTTTACATCCAAGCACAGAGATTAGGAAGGTTGGAGTCAAACAGAAGTGGTTCTAGTCCCAGCTCTGCCACTTCCTGAGGGACCTTGAACAATTCATTTAATGTTTCTAGGTCTGACTTTTTCTCATTTGTCAAATGAGGATGGTGATAATACCAACCTCACAGCACGAAACCAGTGTTCCATGTAAAATCACTTTGCGTGATGCTGGTATGTGGCAAGTGCTTAGTAAATCCTGGCTCGTTTTCATTACAACTTTTGTTTTATTCATTCACTGCCCTTCCAGAGGAAGTTGCCATTTAGAAATGTGCCCGGGACACTGCTCACGAGTGGGGGAGCCAGCCCTGCCCGGTTGCCTTGCACGTTAGGGTGTGGGAGTGAGAAATGAGGCTGGATGGGAAGGAGAGACCAGATCGCAAAGAGCCTTGTGGCTCAGAGAGCTGGGGAGGTTGAATTTTATCACAAAGGCAGTGGAGAGCCTCTGCAGGACCTTAAGGTGGAGACGGACAAGATCAGATTTGCACTTTGGAATATTATTCTGGCAGCAGTATAGGATGGTCTAGAGAAGGGAGTGATGATGGCTGAAAGCCCAGTTAGGAGCTGTTGCAGAGCCCAGGAGAGAACGGCCAGGACTGTGCGCAGGGATGCTGGTGGGAGGAGAGGGAGAGGGAGCGAGTAGAGGCTGCAGCTGCTGCAGGGTTTCTGGTTTTATTGACTGGGTAAATGGTGGCACCTGGGCCCAAGAGGCGGCATCCCAGAGGAAGGGGCTTTGAGCGCTTGGGGTGCTTGTGAGACGTTGGGGGAAATGTCCATGCGGCAGTGGGATGGTGATCTAGTGGTTAAGATTCAGTGCTCTCGGTGCCATGGCCCGGCTTCATTTCCCAGTCAGGGACCTAAACCACCTGTTGTCTCACTCTGGTGCCTGTCTGTTGCTAGGATGCCAGAAGCTCTGCTACTGGTATTTCAAATACCAGGAGGGTCACGCATGGTGGACAGGTATCGGGGGAGCTTCCAGACTAGACAGACTAGTAAGAAGGACCTAGCCACCCACTTCCGAAAAAATTGGCCATGAAAACCCTGTGAATAGCGGTGGAGCACTGTCTGATAGAGCGCTGGAAGGGGAGAGGATGGTGCAAAAAGGGTCCTGCTGTGCTGTGCACAAGGTCACTAGGAGTTGGAATCAACTCCACGGCACTAACGACAACAGAATTAGGTAAGAAGAAGAAGTAAAAATGAATAGATACTCAGAGATTGGGTGGAAAGGCAAATTCAGAAATTCTGACTTTAAGTGGGAGACAGGTACATGGGAATGTGAAGACATTATGTTGCTTTCTCTGTATAAACATATGCACGTGAGGACATGGTCTACACAATCCTTTGAGCCGCGGATACTCAGGGGGCACCCGCGTGGTAGGCGAGGCGCCCACGAACATGCGTTAGAGTGTGGAATATGCCAGGAAGGAAGGGAATGGGGGCTATAAGAGGATAGGCCCTAGTTAGATTGAGGAGTCACCAGCCAGCACTTCCAGGCCTGTTCCCAGATGACCCTCAAAGGGAAGCAAAATTGGATGTGGTGTTTAGAAAGTTTGAGACTCGCTGGTTTAAGTACTAAGTTAGCAAAACAGCCTTGGCAGCCAGAGCGGGTAGGTAGGTGCCTAGAGGAGACAGGCTTATTCCAGGAGCCCATGGAGAAGTGAGTGGAAGGTTTTTCAGGGGAAGTGGCTGGCATGTGGTGTTTTGTCAGTGTTACTCCAGGGGAAGCTGCCAGATGACAGTGCTGTCATGCACCCAGAGCAGTGAGGAGTGAGCGCAGAGGAGGAGGGAGGCCAGGGTTGCGTGAAAGCAGGCCAGCTTCTCACAGAGCCCTGTGCTCAGAGCGGCTCCAGAACGCCCTGAAGGTCGCGTGATCGTTTCACCATCCTCTGCTTCCTCAGACATGAAACTGCTGGGAATGGAACACGGAGTGGCCAGAGCTGACAAGCCACACTGTAAAATGCAGAGAATGCTATTTCCTGCTTCGCTTTGGGGAGAAGAATCAGAGGACCACAGAGTCCCCTTGGGAAGAAACAACTGTGGGAACATAAGGGAATAATGACCGAGGAGACGCAGAGATGCGATGAGGAGGAGGGGCCTCTGGTGTCTCTGTCAAAAATAGCTTTCCTGTCTCCTTTTGCTAAAGTCCTGTTGATTTTCACAGTTCTCCTGGGCAGATGGTGGTTGAGCGATTGGGTTGGCGGATTGAAATGTGGGCTTCTGAAAGAAAAGAGAACGTGAAAGGGCTGGGTGGGGATGGCAGGACGGTGGACGTCTAGCCAGCTGCCCGGGCGAGTCTTACGCACATTGATACCGCCTTCAGTAGGTGGTGTGGGACCTGGGGAGCAATTCTTAAACCAGCCTGGCCCAACCCCAGGACCACTGAGTAAAATCTCTGGGGGTGAGGAGGACAGAGGACATGCAGTTGGCCCCTAGAGCCTTGCCAATTCTGGGAGCTGCTGGTCTAATGTAATATTCCTTTAAGTATGCTTTTATTAGAAATGCCAGAGTGCCTAATTCTGTTCTCTTTTCCCTTTCCACTAGGCACTGGGAAATCATGAATTTGATAATGGTGTGGAAGGACTGATTGATCCGCTCCTCAAAGAGGCCACATTTCCAATTCTGAGTGCAAATATTAAAGCAAAGGGGCCGCTAGCATCCCAAATATCAGGACTTTATTTGCCGTATAAAATTCTTACTGTTGGCTCTGAAGTTGTGGGAATTGTTGGATACACTTCAAAAGAAACCCCTTTTCTCTCAAATCCAGGTATTTTCTACTTTTATAGCATTCGTTGCTTGAAAATAGATGCATGAAATCAAAGCTTGACATTATTTTTATGGACTGTGGGTAAAAGGAGGAAGAACGTATGGTATTGGCCAATGCCAAACTTAGGATGACATTGTTAAACCCATCTGGTGGCTTCCATGTTGTTCTAAGCTACTTCTTAAAGACATTCGTCCTTCTGCTCAATGAACTTCTTTGATGACATAAGCAGTATCTTTGTTTAATTCAGTGCATTCAAAATTGGACAAGAAGGCAATTTATATCCAGCGCTAAACAGTACAGAGTCATTTACTTGAGAATGAGAGCCCATAATTCACTGCTCTTCTTTCTGTGGAGCCAGGGGCCTCAGAGCTAGGGGTTTTTTTCAACTTACCTTATCTTTCCTTTTCTAGTATGATTTTTACATGTCTAGTTAACTCTCCCATCTCCCTTTTCATTATTTATGCTTATAGTTTTAATGACTTTGTTGTATCTGGCTTTCTGGGAAACGTGTATATTCTTGAATGCCGTTATGATATATACCTTAATATGTATCTGCTGTGTCTATATATAGATATATATGCACATATATACATATATCATCTTAAGACCATCCAAGAAACATTTTTGAACCGCTTTTACAGAAATGCTTTCACTGAGACACTTTGGCAGTGAGAACAAAAATGACGTTTTCTCTAAATTATCCAAATTAATTTTATTTCCATATTTGAAGATAAAAGGGAAAATAGGAGCTAGCATTATCCAGAAACAAGGGTTTTCATGAGAATTAACTGATAAAGGACATATAATTATTTAACAATTAGAAAAATCGCATATTTATTGTTGTTGCCGTTGTTATTAAAATAGGTCCAGGCCATTGGAAATAACAGAAAGGTCAGTTGTACTTGGCCCTGAGCAGCCTGGCTGGTGTCCTGAGGGGGGAGGGTCCTGCAGCCACGGGGAGGCAGGGGGCGCAGGCTTCACTGTCCCTGCCAGTAGGGGAGGTGGCGGTTGTCAGCACTCCAGGCGTAGGTAGACACCTGTCCCACGGGTGACCAAGCCTTTGCACACTGTGTGACACTAGGTCAGTAGCTGTTGTTGAGGTCATTGTGGAGCCACAGGACGGTTACGGACATGACGGGTCACTGGCTTTTGAACTGTTTTGGAGGTGCCTTCTGAGTGAGAGGGCTGTTGGTGCACCAGAGGGTCCTGACTGACAGCCTCAGGCTCCTCCCGGCACCCCCCCAGCCCAGCCCACCCGTGATCCTCTCTCCCTTCCCCTGCAGACCGCACTGCATGGCTGATCAGACCTTCCCTGGGGCTAAGGGCATGCTGCCAGGGGTTTTTTGGGCCTTCTCGGGCTTTTCTGCAAAGAGGAGAGGGCGGAGATCACAGGGTGAACCAGGCTGCTGACCTCTAACAAGCCAGTTGCCGATGTGGGTAGGGCTGGGTGAGTGGCCCAGTCGCTGCCCCCTTGACGCCCTATCCCCTTCAGGTTGGACGTGCCTGCTCTGGGTCCCCAGCGCCCCAGAAAACACCTCCCCCTGAGCACCTCCCCCTTATTGCATTTGTCCCTTCCTGTCAGCTTCCTGCACTGGCCTGAGCAGCCGGAGGACGGAGCCTGGGTCTCCTCTCGGTGAACATCTAGAACCTCATATAGAGGCCGGCTGAGGACCTTTGGATAAAGGTGCGGACTTGTCGAATCATTGACGAATTCTGCATCTCCATAGAGATAGAATGTAATTAAAGACCATAGAGAGTCATAAACAGGTCAGAGAGAGGGAAGGGCTGGGTGAGGTGAGTGAAAGGAGTGATGGCCAGCTTGGGGGTCAAAGATGGACCTGGGGAAGAACCTCCCTGGCCCCTGGAGGGCCGTGGAAAGCATCCTGGGGCACAGAACTTTCCAGAAGTGAGGTCGGACGCGAGCTCCGTGGGTGCAGGGACCTTGTCTGTCTCAGCTGCTGCTCTGGGTTCCGCAGGTGCCCGGAGTCCAGGAAGTTCTCAGTACATGTTGCTGGAATAAATACATGAGAGCACGGAAGTGTGGGGGCCACAGTCACAAAACAGGAGATAGTTCAGTTTCCTGGAACACGGGCTCTAAGTAGGGGAGCCAGAAAGTTGGGTGAGGACTGGACTGTAGGGCTTCCTGAGCGCCTGCCTGAGGAGTTCAGGTGTGATTTGGAGAAAAGTGTTGTCCCTTCTTTAATAGTCACCAATAAGAAGGCGGGTGTTGGTGGAGGGCCACAGGGCTCCAGAAATCAGACCAGCCCTTCTGGGGCTCTGACAGCACCCCATATTAGTCCTTCACCAGGTTATAACAGAAAGAGGATCTGAGGGGCGATGCTCTTCCCAGCGGCTCCAGGAGGGAAAGGCTGGATTGTGTGGGGACTCGTGCAGGAGCTGGGAGTGTGGAGCAGTGTTTCTGGGGACACTTGCTTCTTCCAAGACCACAGGCCCAGCAGCTGGCTTGGGGTCTTCCTGCAGATCTCTGGCCCCTAATCCAGCCCCATTCCTCCAGGGCTGGTGGCCTGGGCGCCCACAGGTATGATTTGTATTTCCAGCACATTTAATGTATTTTAGCTGGATAATGAAATTCCTGTAACTCCCCACAAGATATCCTGAAGTACATCCCGGGCTTTCTCTATGTGTAATGACTGATCCCGTGAGCTTCCTGATGTGTTAGGAGAATACATTCCTTTGTCCTCAGAGACATTTCTCTGAACTTTTTGTTCCTTCTTGCCAGCCAAACTAAAGCAGACAATGGTAGCATTCTCTAAAGGCCTCAACATTCCTTCCTTCTTTCCTTCCTTCCTTACTTCCCCTGGGTGCCTGTCTATGTGCCAGGCCCTGTTCTAGGCACCAGGGATACTGCCCACAACAGTCCCTGCCTGCTGGAGCTTACATGTTTAGTGGAAGAATAAATAAACAAGTAAAATGTTTGCTGGTCAGAAGGTGGTAAGTGCCGTGGAGAAAAATTAAGCAGGAGGGGGGAGGGGCAGGTGTGGCATGGGGGAGGGTGCACCTTGTCAGTCTAAGGGAAGCTCACGGAGAAGGTGACATGGTGCTGAGGGGTGACCGGGAGCCCTGGGCTTCTTGGGGTGACCGGCAAGAAGCAGACTATTCTTGACCTTCTCATAGCAGACAATGGCGGCAAATCGGCTACAACTCCTGCATTTTAAGTGCTGCCTGGAGTTCCTGACAACATGGCCATCCAGTCCCACACGGCTGTGAGCTGCTGAGTCTCGGGCCATCAGTCTGGGGCCTCCCTGGCTCTGCCTTCGGCCGTGCTGTTTATCTTCCGTGCTCGTTTGCACGTGTTGAGTTGCCTGGTGCTAAGGACTCAAGAGTTCACCACTGGAGCACAGAGACTCCTAAACGCTGCAGCGTCACAAGGGATGTGTTCAAGTCTTCTTGCTCTTTGGAGAGGTCAACACTTTTCAGACTGGAGATGGCAGACTCCTGGGTTCTGAAAGGCTTTACAAGGTGTTATTCATGTTTTAGTGATGGTTCTTAGAAATTTAGCATACAAGAGTCTAGATCATCTGGAGGATGCCCTCATCATAGAATACTGGACGTGACTTCAGGGCAGTGTCTGTGTCTGCTGTCACCTCTGTGCCAATAAAAGCCACGAGACCTCAAGGCTTGCTGAAGTTTGGCTACAGGGATAGGGAGAGACTGGTGGTCTTGCCACACTGGGTAGCACGTGCTTGCAGCACACAGAGCGCCCGGCTGTGCAGGCAGCCTGTACCAACGGGCGATGGTCTGGTGGCGCCGTGGGGAGTAGGTAGCCAGTGCAGAGCGTCCGCACACCAGTGCCAGCAATATCTGGGTGAGCCCGTCTAATGCAGAGCTCAGGAGTGCTCCAGTGCTGACCTTATCAAGTGAACAAGACAGAGTCGTCAGCTGGCGTGTTAAGATTGGCGTTCAAGGACTCCTGCCTGACAGTTTTCAGTTTGAAGATTGATTATCCTGAACTTGCAAACAAAGCCTTAGGGTTACTAATTTATTTTTTATTGAGATATAACTGACGTACAGCACTTATAAGTTTAAGGTGGACAGAGTACTGACTTGACTTAGATACAGCACATCATGCTTATGTGCTCAGGCATTTTCTGCATCGGTGTAATGGAAGTATAAATATAAAAATAGATTTTAAAAAGTAGATAGGCTTTCAGATCTGAAGTCTTCTCATAGTTTGAGATTGAATTTGAGCAACATGATATCATCTACAACCTAAAACTAATGCAACCTTAAGTGAATATGACTGAGGATATTGACGTGAGTTTTTATTGGCTTTGTAAGGATTTTATATTTAATTCATAAATATGTTTTGGTCTTAGTACTTTAAGAGCTTTAGTAGATTAAGGTGTTTTTACTTGGCATGTTAATATATATAATAAGCAATATAATATAAATTATTGTTAACAAATGTCCATTTTATTTATTTTGTTCCTCAGGAACGAATTTAATATTTGAAGATGAAATCACTGCATTGCAGCCTGAAGTAGATAAGCTGAAAACTCTAAATGTGAACAAAATTATTGCACTGGGACACTCTGGCTTTGAAATGGATAAACTCATCGCTCAGAAAGTGAAGGGCGTGGACGTCGTGGTGGGAGGACACTCCAACACGTTCCTCTATACAGGTGATTGTTTCGAAAGGATTGTACCGACCAGGATGTCTAGATAACACTCTCTTTCCCTCCCACGCTCCTTCTCTCTTCTCCTCCCTCTCCTCTCTCCCCCTCTCTCTTCCCCCCTTCCCCCTTCCTTCCCTATTTTTGAACCTATAATGTCCCAAAATGTTTGAGTCTGGCTCAGTGAGTCTGTCCCACCATGCCCCCCACCACTACCACTGGGTGGAGCTTTGAAGTATTTTCAGGAAAAGGGAGAAGAGGAGGGGGCCTGGCTGGTAACTGACTTTATCAGCAGTGGGGAGGAAGGCTTTGGTGGGAAACAACCCTCCCGTTGAAGAGGTTGCTGCTTCGTCCACCTCTGTATGGGCTTTCTAAAGCGATCCTATCTTTATAAAAGCAAAAATAAAAAATACCCCAAACTGTAAGAAATACCCAAAAATGTTAAAAGGGGTATCACTAAGAAGAGCATACAGGTAACTTTTACTTTCTTCTTAGCACTTTCGAGTATTTTCAAAGAATGAGTGCATGTTGCCTTTGCAATGAGAAAAAGAGACACAAATTATAAAAAGAAAAAAAGAAACGCAATACTGGGTCAGAAGTCCTCATTCCTGATTCACTTGAAGGACCTTGAGCAGGTCACTCACCCTCTCTGAACCTGTTGGCTTCGCTTCGTAATGCTCAAAGTGCCACACCGTGAAGAGTAGGTCAGATGGCGTATGTGGAAACACTATAGCAGCAGATAGCTGTATCCTGGCGTGGAGGCTGCCCGCCAGTAAACAGAGGCCAATCAAAGTGGTGAAACCGGTGAACTCTCACAAGGTGGGGCTGGCCTTCACTTAAGAAAATAGTTCAATTCCTGACTAATTCAATTCCTTCACAAGTATTTTACCTCTTGGTAGACAGAGGCTAGAGAATTATTTCAAACTGGATTACACCTGTTAGTGGTTGTGAAATCAACGTAGTAGGTGAAAAAACCAGTAAGGTTTTGTTAAACAGACTAGACTAAAACAGATTAGGCACTTGCATTGCTCATGAAGGATATACATTGTTTCATGGGAAAGGAGGTATACAAAACAATGAGAACAGCTCCAGGCACATAGCAGGCAAAACGTAAGTGATGAGGGCGATGATGGGCACTGGCAGTGATGTGAACTTTCTCTCTTTGGGAAATGTCACAATCGAACATCCGAGAGCCACTTAAGTAACTCCTGGAGTTAGATGGACTGAGTGCGCCAAGACCGGGACAAATCCCCTTGGAGCAGGTCATCAGGCAGCACTGGGTAGAGATTGAGACTCTGGCGTCCAAGTGGCTGTGCCACTGACTGTGGTGGAATGAGGGCAGTAACAACAGCACCTGTTATAAAGGGCCGTTGTGACTCCATATAGGGAAGGAATGGATGGATGTAGGTGAAGCACCTCAGAACAGGGCCCAGTGTTTCACTGTTCTTATTTCATCATGTCCCAGCTCTGGGGATAAGACCATGGAAAACCCTTCCCTGGAGCCTTTTCTTAGCTTTTCTCGGAGGCAATGTCAGAACCTGGGACACACAGTGGGAGCTAGATATCTGTCTCCATCTCCTCATCCTGGAGAGCAGTGGTTTCAAACTTTTTTGAGTGTGCTCCATAATAAGACAAGCATTATACAGGAGGACCCACACACACTCACAAACACACAACCACAAACTGAAAGAAAACTTACCCACAGCCTGGAACACACCCTGATATTTTCTGTTCTACTGTTTGATTTTTTTTTTAATTTTTTTGGTGAGGAAGATTAGCCCTGGTCTAACAACCATACCCATCTTCCTCTACTTTATATGTGACGCCACCACGGCATGGCTTGATAAGCTGTGCATAGATCTGAACCTGCAAACCCCGGGCCGCCGAAGCTGAGTGCTTGAACTTAACTGCTACAGCACTGGGCCAGCCCCTGTTTGATTTTTTTTAAGTGCCATCTACCACCTGTTAAATAATTTCCTCATATTGTAGGTAGCCCATATTTTGAAAAACTCAGCTTTAGCTGAGGCGCAACCAAAACAATGCACAAACAATCCAAGGAATCTAACCCCTCCATTCGGGTGCTGGAGTCCTCCTGTTTCCCCGTGACTCGCCTTTACACGGTCCTCATCGATGCCATCTGATGGCACCAGTAGGACATCCACAGCCTTGGTGTGTGGCCATCAATTAGTGTGCCCTGATAGGCCTGAAAAGGTTCAGTCACTATGCCTGGCTTCCCATTAATTCTGCAGCCTTTCCATTAATTCTGCAGCCAAAACTGTCCTTCTGTTCCTGTCACTTGTTCCAGCCAATGAAGTCCTGCAAAACAGTATGTGCCTTTTGCTAAGCAGATGAATTTAGTCAACGATGAATGACTGGATGAAAAAAAGATTTAGAGATAAAAATTATAATTTGCTTATCCATAAATCTTGAGGTAGATAATTACAGTCTCTGAAAAAACTGCCTCTAGAGTCTTAGTCATTTATTTCACATTTCATGATTGCTTGCCAAGATTAAACTTGTTCTTATGAAAATATTTAATTCTGATACTCATCATTTTGAGGAATGAGCTTAACACAGGTAATTCCGGGACACAATAGGGGATAAGGTTTATTTGCTTGTTTAAATAAATTTTCCCAGCCTTAAAAAAAAAAAAACTCCAGTGAATTGTTTGAATTGAATCAGCATAAAGTGAAAGTTAAACATTATTAGTTAATAAAAATATGGTTAAAAATAATTCATCCCTTAGAATTTTAAGTCTTGCTGAGAATCATTTCAGCACACACACAAGACCTACCACACACACACACACACACACACACACACACACACACCTGCAAGAGAATTTCACAGAGCATCTGGATTGCACCTGATATTTTCTGTTCTCTTATTTAATTTTTTCTAATGCTGGTTACCACCTATTAATTTCATTGTATTGTACCTGGCCCATATTTTTTAAAACTTGGCTTTAAATGAGGCATGACCAAAACAGTACAGGAACTGCCCCTCTCCCGATGTTTGACATCATTGCAGGCTCTTTTGACTCCAGTGCGCACATGCAGATAACCTCGTGAGGCCTGACCGTTCTCGCAGAGGACTGAAGAGTCTGAGAGGACTTCCCCTGACCAGACCTACAGAATGATAAAGTTGCAAAGATGGGGCTAGTTTGTAAGTGACTTCTCTAAAGAAATTAAATCCTAGAGTCCTGAACTGGTCCATGGTGTTGCCTTTGGAGGAAAGTAATGAAGTGAGGGCAGGCTCAAAGCTGCAACAGGTCGGCCGGGGGCTCTGTCCTCTGTGCGACCCCTGATGGCAGACAGACTTCTAAGATGCTGTCTGTGTTGGCCTCCCAGTCTTTTAACTGAATTTTGGATTATGCAAGTCAGTCTGGCTAGCTGTGGCCTTGGGTGAGTGTAGACATCAGTTTCTATATCTGCAGTGTGACGGGGTTAGAAGTGTTAAGTCTCTGATCCCTTCCTTTCTAACATCCTGTTTCCTAGCAAGTCATCCATGCGAAGAGCCTGATTGCTTACTTCCCAAAATTTGGGGAAATAAACATTGTCTTCATAGAACACCTTATAACTTCCTTAGGTTACCGCAGTAAATTTAATTCTACCTCTACCTTCTTTGAGGCTCATACCTGCTGGCTATCCCACCCTGTCCCCTCTTTATCACTGTCATCTAATGGCCTCCAAGCCGCTCCCCAACGTCACTGAGAATTTAGCACCCCACTCCCTGTCTTCCTCTGCACTCTAGCTCCTGCCCTCAGCCTGGCTGAGTGTCCATGTGGATGGCTCATCCAATATCCAAAGTTGATCTTCTCAACTCATGACTGTCACCTCCACTCCATTCCAGCAACTTCACTTCTGGAGCCACAGGCTGAGACTGGGTCATCATCCAGAGATACTCCATCTCCGAAACCCTGCTATCCACCTCCCTCGTCACAGCCTCCCAGCCTTAAAGCTTTCTCACCCCTATTCCTTCTAGAGCTGGCCTTCAGCCTTATGGAACCCTCGGTCTCATGAACTCCTCTTTCCCTCCCAGCCCAGCAGACTTCACTTCTCTCTCCTCATCAGCCTGGAAGCGTCCATTATGGACTCTTGACGGAGTCTGTGGCTGACACATGGAAGGCAGGTGCCCAGAATTGTTGAATGAATATTAACAGGTGCACCTCCTTTAAAAGTAAGATTTCTTTATTTGATCAGTTTTTTTAAATACCTAATTTTCATTGCTTCTGGATTTAGGCACACATTTGTTGACTATGAAATTCAAACTCTTTCATTTATTAGAGAACATAAATGATTTTAACGGCCACAGAATTTCGTTCTCAAAACAAATGGAGTTCACAATGTCATTATAGATAAGACAGACCGGAAGAAGCCAACACCTACTCTTCACGCTGTAGCCAGGGGCCAGGTGCCCAGTGTGAAGGGAGGGACCCCTCCCCGCTTTGCTAGAATGAGGGAGGGAGGGCAAAAGACTCTGCTGTTGTTTGCAATCATTGTTCATCTCTTCACTAATTTTCACTCTTGTAGTTTAGATAATCTTGCTTTGTAGAACAAGAAAGTGGTCTTATCTTCCACATCTGCAGGACAGGGAAACACTCTCCCGGGCATCAGTAAGGACTGCTGACGCCTGTGGTTTATTAAGTGATCTGAGGGAATCAGCCAAAGGGCAGAGGTGTGGCCAGCAGCTTCAAAGATGCTGTCCTTGGCGGCACAGGGACTGACTTGTTCCAGTGGTCACTCAATGGGGAACTTTCAGCCAACTTTTAGCCATACCCCAGCCTCAGCACCAGCTTCCTTCACAGAGCAAAGCCGGAGCCTCCTGGTTAGCGATCTTTGCAGCAACATAACACTGATCAGTTTTAGCTATGTCTCATGAAACTGCTTTCCAAGATGAAGTGGGACTACCCAAACCCCAAATCTAAAAAGAACAACCGTAAAACATGGTCAGGGTCGTCTGGCAGGTTGAGTTGCT
This sequence comes from Tapirus indicus, assembly GCA_031878705.1. Taxonomy (NCBI): domain Eukaryota; kingdom Metazoa; phylum Chordata; class Mammalia; order Perissodactyla; family Tapiridae; genus Tapirus; species Tapirus indicus. The sequence continues at coordinate 11,966,512 of CM062933.1, forward strand.
GATGGCCAACGACTGTGAAGTTATGAACCCACTCCTACCACAAGGTGACATCTCTTCCTGGGGCTCCAGTTCGTGTTGCCTTAATTTTGCTTCTTGATGGTCTTCTGAGAAAGATCTCCTCTCTCCCATCCTCACTTGGAAGCAGCCTGAGGTTGTGAACAGGGCTTTGGACTCACAGACCCAGTTTCCTCCCGGGGTTGGTCACTACTGGCTGTCTGACCTGAGACAAGTTACTTAACCTCTCTGGGCTTCAGCTTTTTATTTTTAAAAATGGTTACAGTGGTACGACTACCTCAGATTTAAAAAAATGAGGTAATATCTGAATAGAGAACTAGGCCCTAGAGCAAGTAGGTCCAAGACAAATATATCAATTCTCTAATATTCTACAACAGGGGGAAATGCATATAATATAATATGAAATGAAAAAGGGGCAGATACAAAAAAATTTTTTTACAACTGTATGAAAATTTATTATCCAGACTGTAATCACGTGCGAGTCACAAATCCTCAAGCATAGTATGGGGTCACTTCTCCATTTAATAAATAAAAAGGCTCTTTATCTCACAACACTTGGGAAACACTGAGGATCTTCTCAACCCCTCCCCTAAAACCTGATAATTCCTTGGAAATTCTGTATTTGTCCTGGTCCCCTTGATCCTAATTTTTACTTCTGTTGAATTCTCAGGCACCTCTGGTATTGCCTCTTTCAAACCATTCTTTTCTATCCATGCAACATAGACACAAATATGGAAAACTGACCTTCCTTCTCATGTCGCCACACTCCATCCACACAAGGTTGTTTCCCTCCAAGTTTGCCACAGAGTCGCCCCGGGGGAGCTGCCGCCCAGCACAGCCTGTACCCTGGAGTGAACCCCTGTCATCAAAGCCCTCCGCCATGGCCACCACGGACCACGTCTCACTGGTTGGCTTTTCCTCCTCAGCCCGGCCCCCCTCCTCCGAGTCTCTGCCCGTCTCCCACTTTGGTGTTCTTTTCTTCACCCCTGTCTCCACCCCCTTCACCCAAAGTATCCCTCAAACCCAAAATTTCTCCCACTATTTTTATGCAAATAATTAAGTGCTGTCTGCCTGCACCCCCGACCTGGTCCATGTTGGGGAGTCCGTCTTCCCAGACAGGTCACCTCCCCTCACCTCGGAGAAGAAGAGAGGAACGGGGACACCGTAACCAACATTAGGGTGAGCCTGCTCTCCTCATCGCCCTGTCAGACCCTTATCCTCTCCCAGGTGTTTGATGAAACAGAAAATGGTTTCTCCCTAAAATATATTCTGCCACCCATTTCCCCCTCATTGCTAGCCATACATATTTTCTAAATTTACAGAAATTATACTGATCATTGCCATAGGGTGGTGGGACCATGAATAATCTTTTTCTTTTCCATGTACCAAATATTCCGTCATGCTAGTTATACTTTTATAAAAAAATTTTTTTAACTCTCTCAACCCTATAACTTAACCATTAATCTTAAATTTCGTTAAAAGAAAACTTTCCACAGACAATTTACTGGTCTAGTAGGATCTTATTCAGCGCCTCCTGCGTCAGGCAGCACCCCATCTCGCAGAGAGAACAGAGCTCTGAAGAGCTGTACAGGCCAGAGAGTTTTCTAGATCAAAGTGAGCAGGAACAAGGAGGTTACACTGGGCGTTGCTGGTTGGTTCAAGCAGGGATACTTTCCTGCTGGGGAGCAAAGGGAAATCTTGGAGGCAGGTCAGGTAACGTGCTGAGCTGGCAGGTGCTGACTGGGGGACGGAGGCCTGCCTTTTCTGGGAGAGCCGAGCATAGAAACATAGTTAGGTTTTGGTTTGCTGACGTTGGGCTTGGCATGAACAACTCCATCTTGGGCCTAATCTGGTTACTTTAACAGCTTGAACTATTATAAATATTTTTGTTAAGTAAAAAAAAAGAAGATATATACTCAATTTGAGAATCTGAGCTAAAAACACAAATAACCAAATGTATCTTCTTACCTTTAAAAGATAAGAAACCAGGAATGCAGTGCTTTCTCCCAAACAGCCTGGCTGTGTCTCACTCGGTTCTCTTGTCCTCAGTTTATAAATTTCCTCCAGGCCTAGAAACACATACGGTTTTGAATTCGTGACGGCTCTGTCATGATTTGGCAGCAGAGCTTTGCTCTTCCATGCCGGGTGATCTCCAGGTTCTCCTAGACAATGCGCTTATTTAAATTGTGTGCTCCATGTCCATTGCTCACCTGCGAGATTGAAAGGAATGATTTGTGGGGGTCAGCCACTAAGACCCCTCACCAAATACAGCACACAGCATTGCCAGTGTACGTAACCACTCTGGGAATGCCTTCTCCACCTAAATGCTGATCTTCCCTAAAACTGTATCAGGTTTACATCAATTTATGGCCATGTGTTCCTTCTTTTTAATCTCAAGAAATATAGTTATTCCTCCCAAAAGGAGCACTGTTAGTAAATGGGACTATAGGGCATGTTAAGATGACAATCAACCTCTCTCTCCATCCACTTCCTCTGGACTCTGCATTTTAACAGGTCTTAGGGATAGAACCCAAGAATGGCCATGTGGTTATGACGTTTTTCTCATTTGTTATATAAAACTCTGTTCTATCATGTAAAAAGTGAATGAGAAGTCTGGTGTCTGGACGAATCCTCAGCCGTAGGGATGGCCAGATCCTGTGTGAAGAGAAGAGGGTGACGGACAGCTGGGGTATCACTCCTTCCCCTGCTCTCTCTCCATGGAGCAGCCTCTCCTGGCCTCATAAAGATGAAGCAAGGACCTGAGGCCAGGCCCCGTGGGGCAGTGGAGATCCAGAACACTGGGCACTTGCTGGAGCTCTGAAAATGTTTGTTGAGTGAGTGAATGAATGTGTGGTGAGTCCGTTCCCACCATGCAAGTCTCCCTTATTTGCTCAGCCTGTCAGGATTGGGTACAGGCAGACAGCTCAGATTAGATTTCATGAGAGTTTTATGCCCACTTTGGGAGCTCGAAGATGCATAATCTCTTTTAGACCCCCCAGTTGTCACTGAATGTTCAAGAACAAGAATTTGAGCAGTAAATAAATGCATGTGCAAAACAGAGGGACACCTTCCGAATATGGAGAACATTATTATGGGGCCCCTTGAGTTCCCCGAAGGAGACATGACAGGCTGGTGTGTCACGGTTGGGTACAGAGATGGCTGAGGAGGCCGTGACTTGCCCCTGTGGTTGTGGACCGCCTCTTGACTGTGCTGTGAAGACGGGAGAGAGCTCTCCGTCCAAGCTGCTCCTGTACCAGAGGCAGGGGACATGGCAGCCGGCCTGACTGCCTGGGAGTGGAGGGCGTCTTGGCCAGTGGTCTCCACACTGTGCCCTGACAAGCGCCCGAGGCAGGGGGCCTGAAGCTGGACTCTGGCCCCAGCCCTCCTCCACCTGCACTGCCTGAGCAGCCAACTTTGTGGCTCGCATTGCCGATTTCCTGTGTGCAAAAGATGCTCATTGCTTTAAAAAAAAAGTTAAACCACTTCTGGGTTAAACCGCTAATCAAATCTCTTGTTTTACAAACTTAGGGAATAAATTTAGGCCCCAGGAGCTAAATGTCTCTCCCAAGGTCATGAAACCAGATTGAAACTGAGCTAGCTAGCAACTGACTCCCAGCTCTGGTTCCACTTTACTAGCCCCACCTAGCTCCTTGGTTGAGGAAACTGAATTGAGGGGAGTTGGGGGAAGGGGTGGGCACACAGGCATTGCTCCCCTCTGTGTATGGATTCCACCACAGGGAAAGCACAAACACCTTGTCTGATCTGTGCAAAAGTGTTGGCTGAACTACTTAAGCTTAGTCACTCAGCAGTCATTTATCGAGTACCTTCCATGTGCTGTAGGCAGGCCCTGGAGACACAGCAACCCTGCCCGCATGGGACTTACAGTCTTGAAAGGGATACTGACCTTTCTGTAAGTATGAAATAAGTCAATCATGTTATATATAATTACGAAGCATGTTATGAAGAGAGAAGGACAAGATGCTGTGAGAGCACATACAGGAGGACCTGACCGAATCTGGGGCATCGTCGTCAGAGATGTTCTGAGGGCTGCCTCTGGGCTGAGACCGGACAGATGTCTAGCAGTCACCTGGTAAATAATTATGGCTGATGTCTCTTGAGCATTCACCTGAGCCAGCCTTCACTTGCTGCACTAACTTCTTGAATCCTCCCAACAACCTTGTCAGGCAGGTGTTGCTATTGTCTCCCTTTTACAGATGAATAAACTGAAGCAAAAAGATGTAACTAGCTCACATGTGGGCCTCTGGCTCCAGGTCTCACCCCACATTCGAAGGCTGTGGAAGTGGCTGCAGTCTAGGGATGGGAGAGGCTAAGATTGCTGAGCACAGGGCGGATGGTCTAGATGAAGCTGGCAAGGTAAGAAAGGGCCGCATCGTAGGTCTGATAGGTTATGATAGTCATGTCAAAAATTGTAGTGTTTTTCCTAAGGCCAGTAGGAAATATTTTACACCAGGGAGTCCATGATCATACTTGTGTTCTAGAAAGATCACTCAGGCTGCTGTGTGGAGACTGGGTTAGAAAGAGGCAAAGAAGAGATGTACAGAGACCAGTTAGGAGGCTGTCGCAGTAGCCCAGGCACGAGGTTGGATCACCGTGCCTGGGGAGCCGTAGAGAAGTAGATGGATAGAAGCAGTGTCTGGTGGAAGTGAGCACTTCCAAGTAATTGAAAAGAGAGACTCAAGTACCTTAGAAGCAATGGTGTGAAACACGCTAATTACCAATTATTTTTATCTGGTCCTTTTGTGGGAAATTGGGACGTTCTTCAACCGGTTCCCATATACATTAAAATCATAGCATGGACTGCCTTAAAACAGTCTACGATTCATGCAGCCGATTGAAAACCAGGTCAAAGGCCTGCTCCCTGCACCTCCGTCACCACGTGACCCACCCTCTCAGCCCCTCCTGGCCACTGGAGGGCAGCTGCGGGGACCACAGTAGAACCATCACGTGCCCGAGGGGCTGCTGAGCCCGGGCTCCCAGGGCGGGGCCCCTTGGCTTCCCCGAGGCGCCGACACTGTGCTGAGAAATGCCGGGTTCACCGACTCTCGGTCAGCCCACGGCTCCACGGCTTCTCCAAGTTTGGTTCCCAGATTATTTGCTAGAAGGCTGGACTAGAGTTCTGGTGGAGAATTTCTCCCTCGCCAAGACGACAAGTTGTTTTCTAAAGACAAATGTGTGGCTCCGCGTGGAGAGAATATTTGGGGCATGAGCGTCTTTGGGTGAATGGAACGGTGTGGAAAATGTGAAGCCCTGGACTGCTTTCTCTGCCGGTGGTCTCTGGGGATCCCCAGTTGAGGGGAGCAGGGAGGACTCAGCTGTGGAGAGGCAGAGATTGCTCAAACCAGACTAGCTATTGCCTCAGCCGCATGGGAAGCGTCTTCCTTGTTTCTGATTAAGTCCATTTAAGATGCAGATGACACGTCTTTTGTTCTAACAGAAGGAACAGCAATCTTTCAGAACTGGAGCGTGTCCCTGTCACGGGAACTGGGTTGTGGCTCCTATTTGTAGAGTGCGAGCTGATCTGATGAGGCGTTTGACCGGGTCGTCGGATTCCTAACTCTTACATTCTATTTGTTTGGATATGTCTATGGAAGGCAGAGAAATAAAGGCTAAAAAAAGTCAAGCTTGCCCTTCTCTTGGGTTACTAGGACACTCCAGACTCCGCCTTATCTGAAACGTGCCTTCCCCCTGGACGGGGTGCTCTGCGCCACCTTGTGGACATATTGGGAACTGCATCTTCCCAGCTTCTCCCGGCTCAGAGGAGGAACCACCTTCCCTAAGATTCCTCAGCTGAGAAGGATGGAGGGGGCTGACACACTCCCTTGTCCCCTGAAGTAAAGACCAGGCTCCAGGCTGGCCCACAGGAGGACCAGCACAGAACGGAATGAGGATGATGAGAATATTAACCTTCCCTGCAAGCATCAGATCATCTGCAACTGGCAGAGCAACACCCACCCGTGCCCGTGAGGCTGTATGCTGCAAATGGAGATGGGATAAGGCCTGCACTGGATCCACGTCAGTGCTTTTGTAAAAATAAAGTTTCAAGGCTTTTTTTTTTCCAGAGGGAGCAAGAAAATGGGAAGTTAGGGTTGGCAACAGCTCTTTCCTGCTTGTGAAGTGCTGGTATTTGCACACTTCTGCTCTGTGGCCATGGAGCTGGAAGGGGGCTGCTCTTGGCACAGGAGCGAAGCAGGAGTGGTCTTTTCAGAACATTCACCCCAGCTTGTCTTAGGTGAAGACAGAAGCCCAGGAACAGCATGGGGCACAAAGGTGCAGCCCCTGGGCTTGCATTTGATTTGGGAAGTGGCCTTTGGCAACCAACTCTGCAGCTTCAGGAGAACAGCACATGGTGGGCCGTGGGGCAGCGGAGGGGACACAAGCTGCAGTGCCTCACCACCCTGCTTTTCAGCCCGCTCTCCTGCACATGCCAGCTTTGTGACCTTGGGCACATAGCCTATGATAATCAGTCTTCTCATCTGTAAAGTGAGGATAGTAATAGGACCTGCCTCACAGGATGCTTGGAGGATTAAATGAGATATGGCCCAGGGCCTGGCTGGCATAATGGTTCATGTGAGTAGCCAGCCCCTGCTGAAGTCCTTGGGCCCCCTGTAAACGTCTGATAGGAAGGACTGGTCATGAGTGTGGGGAGGGAGGTGAGAGAAACAGTAGTGGGTCAGGGGTATCTGCTGTATAGTGTCTGATTCAAAACAGCCCACACTAGGTCATTTTCTTTGTGGAGGTAAGATATGAACTGCAGTGCACCTGAAGAAGGGTGCAGGTACAGAACTGAAACATGCCAAGTGGTGAGAGGCCAGAGCCCATGCTGCGTGTGGCCGGCTCCCCACCCTCATGCAGGCCCGTGTCCAGGAGGCAGTGTTGGGTGGGCCTGTCAGCCTCTGGGTGATGAGTGGCTCCCAAGCTCTCCCCAGGGTCCCCTCTGAGACAGAAGCCAGCAGGACCTGGCCGGTGTGAGGTCTGGCCAGTGTGAGGTCTGGCTGGGGCGGGAAGTGGGCGGGCTGGTCAATCACCAGAGTGAATGCGGCTCTTCCGAAAGGCACCTGAGAATTGAGCAGCAAAACCTGAGGACAGCACTTTCTGCTTGTCTTCCGTGAAAGATGCTGAGCCCTGGAGTGTGTGTATAGAGCTTCTAGAGGTTGCCATCACCTCATACGGGAAAGAAATGTGCATTTACTGAGTATCTACTCTGCTCCAGGCACTATGCTAGAGAGTTTAGACATTTAATCCTCTCAACAGCCCTATGAAATAGCAATTGTCATTTCGCCCCTTTTACAGGTGAGGAAACTGAACTACAGAAGTGAAGCGTCTTAGCTATTCCACTCAGCTAGTGAGAGTGGAGCCAGAGTCAGGACGGAGGCAGGATAACCTTAGCAGTCCTGCATCTGTGTGTCCCCCACAGCACCAGGCACAGTGCCCTGGACTTAGGAAGAGCCCAGCAAATGCCCACGGAATTGAGAATGGAGGGATTCACACACCAAAAGGGCATTCAGAAGCAGGGGCACATGCCCAAGCGGGGCTCTGAAAGACCAGCTGCGTAGAGCAGCAGCTGGCAAGTCATCAATTCAAACTCACTGTCGTCTGGCCAGTGGCCAGTGGCCTGCAGCCAGCCATGTACAAGGGCTGCCTTGATCCACTTTGGCTCTTCTATTTTAGGCAAGCCACCTTCCAAAGAGGTGCCGGCTGGGAAGTACCCATTCATCGTCACCTCCGATGATGGACGGAAGGTTCCCGTGGTCCAGGCCTATGCTTTTGGCAAATACCTAGGCTACCTGAAGGTTGAGTTTGATGAAAAAGGAAATGTCGTCACTTCACACGGAAATCCCATTCTTCTCAACAGCAGCATTCCTGAAGGTACGTGAAATTCAGGGCAATGGTCCTCCGATCCAAAAATTAGATGGCTGGATTCCCCCCACCACTTTTTTTTTTCTTTTGGTTAATGTTTCAGGACAAGCCTGTAATACTTCTGAAGAAGTGAGCTTCTCCCTTGAGTTTACCCTCTTGATGAATAAGGAGATTTAAAACACACCCAAATGCCCCAAATCCCCATTTGCTTCTCCATGTCCTGTCAGCATCAGACATTGCCTCACTGCTCCTGCGCCTTTTCAGGCTTTCCCCTGCCGTGGGAAAGCCACTCTCAGCTCATGTCCGGAGGACAGCGAATTATTGAAGCAAAAGGGTTCAAACTGGGCGGAGCGGGGCTCCATCCTGGCCCCGCCACCAGGAGCAGTATGCCTGGGGCAAGTTGCTCAGTCTCGAAGGGTGTCAGTTTCTTCATTTATCAACTGAGGGAATGTCATTCTTACTTTTTGTCTGGTACTCAGAGTAAAAATACACTTATGTCATCGACTTTTTTATAGTATGAACATGAACAGACTCCTATGCTTCTCTCTCACCTGCCTTTTCCCGCTTACCATGGTCAGATCAGGGAAGAGTGGGTGGCAAGGTCCACAGTGCCCCGGAGAGCCTGTGGTCACAACACAGACCTCTCAATGAGCAGAGCAGGGGTAGGACCACACAGGCAGACCCTTTATGCCTGCCCTTGGCCCTTTCATCGCCCCCCCCGCCCCCCCCCCCCCAGTGCTATCCCGGGTGGGCCAATAGGTACTGGTACAGATGTGATGATATTAGGATACTCAGCACACCTTTACGTTAAGATCCATCCCAGGTCTTATCACCAGGAAACAGAATAGTGGTTCCTAAGGAAATTTCAGTCAAAACCAAAATGTACACGAAGAGGTTACAGAAATGTATCCTCACGACAGGTAAACTAGACGATGTTCGATTTCTTCTCCAAATTTAGGCCAGTGTGAGGTCTGCCTTAACTGCAGGCTAATTTTGTTTTGTTTTGTTTGCTTTCTTTTAGATCCAAGCATAAAAGCAGACATTAACAAATGGCGGATAAAATTAAATAATTATTCTACCCAGGAATTGGGGAGAACACTTGTCTATCTGGATGGCACCACTCAATCATGCCGCTTTAAAGAATGCAACATGGGCAACCTGATTTGCGATGCAATGGTGAGTGGCCCTCAGGAATGCAGGGCCTATGCCTAGGGAGGGAGGAAAGGACGGAGGGAGGAGGGAGGAAGGATGCCAGGATGGACAACTTCATATAGAATTGAGGATCTAAAAAATTAGTGCCCAGAGAAAAGCTTGGCGTGGGTTCATACTCAGTGCCTTGGGAAGGAGCCTGGCCCAGACCAGCTGACCTTCACTTCATTGTATAACAAGGACTGAAGCCTTTATTTTAAGGTATTCATCTTGGATGTCTGAATTTTGCATGTTGCTTTCCTTTTGTAAGATGATCTGAATACACAAACTCTCCTACTCTGAAGACGTAGACGCAGTAGATGAAACACGCCTACTTGGGCCTAACTTGGCCAGACTGTTTCACTGCTCTGTCCTCTTGGCTCCAGAGACTTAGGCCTTGTGTGATTCGAACCTCCTTCACAAGCGGAGAACGACAAGACGCAGTTACAATGATAATAAGTCCTGTGGCTGAGCAAGATCACCCATGGAAAGCACCCGTCTGTCCACCTGCCTGCGGGCAGACTGGCCGTGGCAGCCCCCCTGGGGCCATGCTGAGCCGAGGTCTCCCAGGTCAGACCCACCACTCCCGTGGGCTCAAAGCCCACACCCAGAGGAGCCATTTCTTTGTGCTCAGCACAGTGCCTGGTGCCTGGGATATAGCCACACTCACTAAATGTCTGCCAAGTAAATGATAACGTCCACGCTTTCCAAGGTGAGACCAGTGCTGGCTCCTCAGCATCATGCAGTCACTGCAAGAGATGTAGCTAAAGAGAAGCCAGTATGTGAATGTTTAGAGAAAGGTCTGGAAAGAAACACCCCAGGCTGTTAGCAGTGCTTGCCTCTCTATTAAGAGGCTGGGGCAACTGGAAGAAAATTTTTGCTTTTGTACTATCTTTTTTTTCAAATGAGAATGTATTCATTTTATTTCTTGTAACTAAATATATATTTTGTAAAAGAAAAGCAAGAATGAAACTGATTCTCCCCAGTTTCAGGAGGCTGTCTCGGTACCTCCAAAATTGCCAACTTGGGAATTGGCCTGGGACCTCGATGTGGAGGCCAGGGCTCTTGTTGGCCTGACCTCTGGAGTTGAAAGGCTTTCGGGTCCCACCCTCAGGAGCAAGGGTGGGCCTGCCCTGGAGGAGGCCAGTCCACACAGAGGCCCCATTCCTGACACCACAAGAGCCAGCTGTGCTAAGGCCCACTGGCCTGAGAGCACGGCGGTCTTAGGGGAGGGGGCTCAGAGCTACTTGCTTCTAAGGGTCTGACATGGGACTGGTCACAATATCTTATTTTTGCTTCTCAGAGCATCAAACTAGTTCTGACTACTTATACTTGAGAAATCTCCGGGAATACAGGAGCGGGGGGAAACAGCTTTATTTCCTCGGTAGAGCTAACCAGATTCCTGGAACTGATCCCAAGGAAGAAGACCCAGAATAAGTAATGTAAATTCATGTTCCTGTTGCAGATTAACAACAACCTTAGACACTCGGATGAAATGTCCTGGAACCACGTGTCCATGTGCATTTTAAATGGAGGTGGCATTCGTTCGCCCATTGACGAGCGGAACAACGGTATGCTCCCCAAGCTCAGGGTCCTCAGTGTGTCCTCCCTCTGACATGCTCACGGGCAGCCTCAGCTCACCCTGCTGCCAGCCACGTACCACAGTGTCAGTCCCTTTAGTTTGGGTTAACTGCCACTCAAGTCAGTGCCTCCCCCGAAGGGCACACACACACGGGTGTGTTCTCGTATGTACTCACACACACAGGCGGCACCTGGGTTAGTGGGACCCAAGCTGGATCTAAACTTCTGACTCACAAAGCTAAATTGTTGCTGACTTATGCAAAATATTGACAGCCTCCACCTTGATTCCTAGAAAGAGACAGACAAATTTGCCAATCTTCTGTGCTGGAAAAAACATGCCACTGGATTGAATTCTTTTAATGCATTTACAGATATCCAGGATTGTATCATGTGGTAAAACAACCCAACTAGACAGATTCTCAAGACATTCCTACAGTCTCCCCTAATACATTGCCAAAACCCGTCAGTCTCAATGTACGCCCAAGCTTATCTCATTGTCAAACAGGGATAGGCGGCAGGGACACACTGCCCGTCTGGAGGAACTGAGCAATGCTTAACACCCACCGGAGATCCAGCTTCAAGCCAGGAAATCAAGGGCAGAGCATGGGTGACTTTGGAGCCACAGCCATTTAGAAGCCCCGCCATCTTGCCCAGTGGTGAAGGGCACAGCCAGAGGGCACCTGACTCCATTCTCTCCCTAAGTGTCAGGAACCACTGAGACACAGCTGATGCTGTCCTAACAGCCCCCATAGCCCCGTGTCCCCTCACCTCCTCCGCCAGTCCTAAGGGAAACTGGTCTTGGGGTAAGCTTGTTCTCAAGCTGTTTCCCTTCTTGTCTCATCTGTGACCACCATCAGGCACGATCACCTGGGAGAACCTGGCTGCAGTGTTGCCCTTTGGAGGCACCTTTGACCTGGTCCAACTAAAAGGCTCCACCCTGAAGAAGGCCTTTGAGCACAGTGTGTACCGCTATGGCCAGTCCACTGGCGAGTTCCTGCAGGTGGGCGGTAAGTCACCCTCCAAGATGAGGTGGGACGTCCTGCCGGTTGACTCAGTTCCCCCTCACCAGGACCTCCCTGGCCAGGCTTGTGTGGGTTTTCCACCACCCAACACCAATGCTCAGTCTTTCGGTGGTCGTGGACTCCCAGACCACTGAGAGCATGTCAGGGGCAAAGCCCCAATGCCCTGGCAATGAGCAATATTTGCCAAGTCTGACTTGGACATTAGATGGACCCTCTGCAGGAGCTGGCCCTACAAACTCTAAGCAGGTCAGCTCCCTTGAGGTCTAGTTTCTATTAAAATCTTAGTTATTTAAACATTCAATATTCTTTGGGGAAAAAAAAACCCTCCTCTGTTCTGTCCATAATTGCCTAGTACCGTGCAGGGGTTCAAAGGAGTGCAGCGTCCAACCAGTATTAACAAGGATGATTTCTGGGAGGGGCAGTGTGCTGCATAGACACATTGGAACACCTGGTTCTGGTTCCAGTGTGACCTGGGGCAAGTTTTCAACCTCTCTGAGCACAGTGAGAAAACCTGCTCTGCTCATCTCAGATTGCAGTGAAAATAAATGCTTCCCAAATTGCCAAGGACTCCTGAAATGCTTTTGTCAATAATTAATTCCACAGTCCAATGAATTAATGTTTAAATTAATATTAACAATCTTATTTGACTCTGACATCATATTCTGGCCTCATTTTTTTGACTGTGGATAATGGGCCCCACTTGATGGGTGTGATTGCTTTGTCTAGTCTTCCCTCTGAAGAACACCCCACTGTTGGGATTAAAGGGTTGCAGAAGGTGGCGGGGCCCCCGCCTGCTGCCTGTGGGTTGAGCCAAGCATTCTGCATTTTCCAGGAGAGAGTGGAGGGAACAGCAGTCTGTTGATGCTCCAGCACAGTGCTGGGTAGCTGTATGTTTTGTGAAAGTCACCCAAACACAAATTATTACCATTTTGTAGTCTTCAAAAGTGTAACAGATGTGCCGCGCCTCTCCTCTATTGCTCATTTTCCAAAGCCACGGAACAAAGTTGCTGGACCAGCTCATTCAGGATTTTAAGATGTGATTTCTCCCTGCAGTCACCCCTTGCCCATCCTGGGCCAGAGCCAGTTTTCCCCCCAGTGGTTCTCAGACCTCCCAGAAGGACTCAAAGACAAACCTAAGCAAGAAAGGGTAGCTGCAACGTCACCTCAACTCTCTTGCTGAATTTTCACTCAAGCTCAGACTAAATGAAAACCAAGCCCAGTGCCCCAGTTTCAGATTTGGGGCAAAATCCGTTTCTCAGAAAACAGAAATTTCCCTTTGGATCCAGTGAAAACCTAGACTCATTTCTTTCCTAGGAATTCATGTGGTGTATGATCTTTCCCGAAAACCCGGGGACAGAGTGGTCAAGTTAGACGTTCTTTGTACCCAGTGTCGAGTGCCCAGTTACGAGCCTCTCAGAATGGATAAGATCTATAAGGTGATCCTCCCGGACTTCCTCGTCAGTGGTGGAGACGGATTCCAGATGATAAAGGACGAAGTGTTAAAACACGACTCCGGTAAGCACAAGTGTCCCTTCCTCTCCCCACCCCAAGGGTACTCAAGAGCAACAGAAGTGGTCTGAGGAGGGGAGCTACTCACGACGCCGGGGTGGGGGCTGGGGGGTGGGCAAAACCAGAAACCAGATCCTGCCCCTAGGCTGCCAACTCCCTCCTGCTTTGTTGGAAAACAGCAGCTCACACTGGGGGTATGTGCCCTGCCCCTCCCCAGCACACATGCCCCTCCATCCAGCCCAGGACAAAGACACTTTTAAATCAAAAATGTTTTAAAACTCTAGGTATATATAAACAGCTATTTAAATTGTGAAATATAAATGAGTTTTGCACTTATAGAAAAACCACACCTCTAGAACTTTAGGTTGGACGTGGAAAACCATCATATTAAATCATCGAAACGTTCTTGAGGAAGCTTTTAGTGTGAACAGGTCAGGCAGGAGTGGATGGGATAAGTACCCCTCCTTTCAGCACAGTGGGTTGGTGGAGCAAATTATGGGAACAACCACATTTGACCCCAGTCGATGTATTCAGCCGCATTGAGGGTCATTCTACCACAGCCTCACTTTTAAAAATGCAATTGAGAACCACCTCGTGTGCACGAAGTCCACTGACAGAATACACTACCCTTTCCTCTTCTCCAGAGCAGAAACCAGGGTGCTTAGAAGACACATGCAGAGCTTCTCGGCATCTCCAGGAAGGAGCTCAGCCAGGTTCCTCCTCAGCCTTACCATGGTGGACCTGCCATTTTAGCTGCTTATGCCAAGAAGGGTGGAGGGCAGAGCCAGGGCAAAGGAGGCAGCCCTTCCAGGGAAGAAAGGCGCTGGCTACTTCTGTCCATTCCGTGATAGAAGATGGAAGGACATGCTTAAAAAAGTGTCCGCTTGAGCCTCACATGAGACAGAGGCTGATGGTTGTTGGAGAGAAGGAGTTCACACAGAAGGCTGAGGAAGCCTTAGCCTTAGGGTTCTCAACCCTGGCCATAGAGTAGAATCACTTGGGGAGCATTTTAAATTAAATACTAATACGTTGGCCCCAACTTTTAAGAGATTCTAATTTAATTAGGTTGGGGCAAAAGTCTCTTCCACTGATTCTAATGTATACCCGAGGGTGAGAACCACTGCACAAAGAAGAGTTCTTCTTTAAGTATTAGAGTGATATATTTTTTTATTGAGGTATAATTGACATATAACATTGTTAGTTTAAGGTGTACAACAGAATGATTTGATATCTCTGTACATATTGTGAAATAATCACAAGTCTAGTCAACATGTCACCATAGTTATAAAAAAAAAATACATGCTTCCAAGAAAATAGTTATAAAAAATTTTTTTTCTTGTGATGAGAACTTTTAAGATCTACTCTCGTAGATACTTTCAAATATGCAGTACGGTATTATTAACTATAGTCACCATGCTGTACATTATATCCCCAAGACTAATTTATCTTATAACTAGAAGTTTGTACCTTTTGACCCCCTACACCCGTTTTGCCCACCTCCCACCCCCTACTTCTGGCAAACACCAATCTGTTCTGTGAGCTTGGTTTTTGTTGTTGTTGTTGTTGAATTCCACACATAAGTGAGATCATATGGTATTTGTCTTTGTCTATTTCACTTAGCATAATGCCCTTGAGGTCCATCCATGTTGTCACAAATGCAAATGGCAAGATTTCATTCTTTTTTAAGGCTGAATGGTATTCTATTGCATATATATATATATGTATATACACACACATATACATCTTTTTTTAATTTTATTGAGATTTGGTTTATAACACTGTAAATTTCAGGTGTACATCATTATATTTCAGCTTCTGTATAGACTCCATCATGTTCACCACCAAAAGTCTAGTTTCCATCCATCACCAACACATGTGTCCTTTTACCCCTTTTGCCCTCCCCCCACCCCCTTTCCCTCTGGTAACCACCAATCTATTCTCCCTATAGATGTGTTTATCTTCCACATATGAGTGAAATCATCTGGCATTTGTCTTTCTCTGACTTATTTTGCTTAGCATAATACCCTCAAGGTCCATCCGTGTTGTCACACATGGCATGATGGCATCTTTTTATGGCTGAGTATTCCAGTGTGTGTGTGTGTGTGTGTGTGTGTGTATACACACCTGTATACAGATCTGTGTATACAGATCTTCTTTATCCATTCCTCCATCGATGGACACTTAGGTTGTTTCCATATCTTGGCTATTGTAAATAATGCTGCTGTGAACATGGCGGGTGCATATATCTTTTTGAATTAGTGTTTTTGTCTTTGGATAAATACTCAGATGTGGAATTGCTGGATCATATGGTAGTTCTACTTTTAATTTTTTTGAGGAACCTCCATACTGTTTTCCATAGTGGCTGCACCAATTTACATTCCCACCAACAATGTACAAGGATTCCCTTTCTCCACATCCTGCCAACATTTGTTATTTCTTGTCTTTTCAATAGTAGCCATTCTAACAGGTGTGAGATGATATCTCATTGTGGTTTTGATTTGCATTTCCCTGATGATTAGTGATGCTGAGCATCTTTTCATGTGCCTGTTGGCCATCTGTATGTCTTCTTTGGAAAAATCTCTCTTCAGATCCTCTACCCAATTTTTAATTGGATTGTCAGGGGGGTTTTACTATTGAGTTATATGAGTTCTTTATGTATTTCGGATATTACCCTTCATCAGATATATGATTTGTAGAGTGGTATTTTTAAAATAAAATTCTGTTGGGTCCCTGTGAGTCTGATGTAGTTATAAATAATTAGTATTTCTTGATCAGGTCTCCTCTCTTTTGGAAGTGAAGCTTCCATTGTCTCAGCATCAATTATGTGAAAATGATCTTGAACAGGCTAGGAAAAGGAAGCCACTTTTATGTCTCAACTAATTGCTCTTGACCCAGTTCCCTAATGCCCTTGTTCTGGAGTGGTTGAAAGGCAATAACGTCAACAATCTCTTTCATGAAAGATCTCAGAGTGAGATGACTCTATTCCCCCCTCCATTATCCACTATTGAACAACGGGCACATTTCACATCTGGAACATGAAAAAGCAATCAAATTCTTTGTACTTATGATCACCACTGTTCTTATGTTCTGTGACAGACAGTATCCCCGCTTATGAAAGGAATATCGTCCCTCTTATAAATACATAGGACTTTAGAGAAATACATTGGTTTTCTCTCTCTTACTGTCAATTGATAACTACTTTTTCTGTAGTTAAAATAATGTATGTATTTTTCTAGGTGACCAAGATATCAGTGTGGTTTCTGGATACCTCTTAAAAATGCAAGTAATTTATCCAGCAGTTGAAGGTCGGATCAAGTTTTCTGCAGGAAGTCATTGCCATGGAAGCTTTTCTCTGATATTTCTTTCATTTTGGGCAGTGATCATCGTTTTATACCAATAACCAAAAATTCTCCTTGCCATTAACATGTGGAACTGCACTTTTTCTCAGGTGAGATTCAAGTCTGCCTTTTGGGAACTGGCTTTGTGACGGCACAGACCATCCTTACAGGCTCCTAGAAGCTGAGCTTAGAGGGTCATAAATGAAGACATGGACATCATCACTCAGGATCAGTAACTTAGTGAACACACAGGAAAATAAATGAAAATGGGCCCTACGAGGGGAAGGCCAACAATCTTTAGTTTACATGCAAATTTTAATAACATTTTTAAACAATTTTAAACCTTACAAATCATTTTTCTCCTTTATATCCATTCTAATCCACCAAACAACTTATGTTCACATACAACTTCATCACTTACAAGGGAGTTTTAAGCACATTATCTTATTTGATGCCCATAGCATTCTTTGGTGGGCAAGACAGCTACTGTTTTTCCCATTTGACAGAAGAGGAAACTAAAGCTCAGAAAGAGTTGACTTGTTCAGGGCCATACTGCTAAAAGCAAAAGATCCAAGACCTGCACCCAGATCTTCTGACCTCAAGTTCAGCACTCGTTCAACTATATCCAGTTGCTGTTCAGAATGACACTCAGTGGTCTCCTCTCTTCCTGTTGACAGCCCCAAGCTCATGAATGATAAGTCTGCTTTCTTTCTGGTCTCTATTTTTTTCCTTTTTAGCTCCTGCTGTTACAACGAATTTAACGGACTAAACACAGGGCAGTGTTCTCTCTTGTACCCATGTGCCTTTGATGAGTCAGGGAACAAATGGTGAAGCAGACAGTGGGAAAGGCTAGAGACTGCAAAAGGCAGTCAAGGGGCAGGGAGGAAGGGAAGGGAAGAACAGGACACCCAGGACCGATTTACATTATAGAAGAGAAAGTTCTCTTTAGATTTAGATTTGTTAGATTTTTGCTAAGGAGGAGCAGCATACAGCCTGATCCATGGTATTACCTGTTAATAATTTTATGAGATTCCATCAGTTCTGCCTCTATGCTCTTCCTTCCTTCTTCCTAACACGAAGGTGTCATGAGAAGAGAACCTTCTAAGACAAAGTGTAATTCTAAACCTGCACCTGTCCCTCCCCAGCAAGATGGCACACTGTACTTATTCTAGTCACACCAGACACACACACACACACACACACACACACACACACACACACACACACACACTCACACTCTCCCCTCCCACCCCGTTATGGAAAATCCAGAGAGGAGACAGGATTGATTTTTAAAAGTGGCATACATAAGAAGTTAGAAGTCAGCTCTGCCTCCAGATCTGAACAATCATTCTAAGTCCATCTCAAGTACAGATATGAGAACTCCTGCCTGGGAGTGGGCCCCTCAGAGTGGGTGCTCAGGAAATACCTAGACTGATGAAATGATTTATGCCCAAAGATCAAATCCTTGCTTAAGGTGTAGTGAAACCATGTGAGCCTGCTCAGCATTGCTAAATAATTCAAAGAGAAATGGGAGCCTTCACCTTAGAAAACAGTGAGCAAACAGCAGCTAGAGGTTTGGAGAAGGAGTATGTTTGTTTCTTAATGTTTACAAATATTAAGTACTATTGATGCAAAATATACTTTTAAATTTCATAACCTCTTTATAAAGGTTGTTGTAGTAAAATAAGGCCCTCAGTTTTATGCATATACAGATTAGCCATAAATAAACAAATGTCAGTAAGATTGTAAGAGGAAAATTAGAGAAAGGTGTATTTGGGGTATATTTTTAATGCTTGGTCAGTAAAACAGGATAAATCCTATTGGAGCATAAATTTTTAAAAAATATTTTTGTAAGTTTCTAAACGTGTGGATGTATTGTACAGTGCTTTATGAAATGACCTCAAAACTTTGCAATTGTTGAGTCCAAACAATTAAATAAGATACGTTCCTTGTCTCTCGTGGTTACTTCTTCTCTCAAGGAAACACCTATAACCCAAGACAGTATGACTGACGGAAAACTCTTTGACATCACTAGATGAGCCCCTTGCCATCTGATAACCATCCCTAACCCCCTTCTCATCCAACAAATAAGAAGAAAAATGCATGCAATTTTTAGGTAGAACAGTAAATAAAGGGTATTTTAAGTAAGACAACTAAACTTTCTGGCTTTCATGTGCAGAATCTAATGTAGAAACTGTTTTGAGGCCTGTAGTGGTTTCCTAAAAATAAAAATGTCCACACTAGATAGTGTTGGGGATTTTAACTAATTTATCTGAATTGGCTGTGCATCTAAGAATCTTCCTCAAGCATACTGATGACACAGTAGACAAGCTGTTGTTACATCGCGATCAGTCTCACACCTTAAGTCCATTGGTGACACAGCTGCCTTCAGTAGTTTGCAACAAAGAGTAAGCTGGGTTTCTCAGAAGAAAGTTTAGGCTACTAATAGTTGCCCATAAGAAAAAGTTGCTCCCTCAGGGAGTATGTGGTCCCATGGATGCATATCTAGGCTTGTTAAAATTATGAAAGGCCCCAGATTAGTTTCCTGGGGCTGCTGTAACAAAGTGCCACAAACTGGGTGGCTTAAACATCAGAAATTTACTGTCTCACAGTTCTGGAAGCTAGAAGTCTGAGAGCAAGTTGGCAGGGTTGGTTCCTTCTGAGGGCTGTGAGGGAGAATCTGCTCCAGGCCTCTCTCCTACCTTCTGGTGGCCTCAGGCATCCCTTATCTTACAGATGGTTTTCTCCTCATGTTTTTACATCTTTTTTCCCTCTATACCTGTCTGTCTCTGTGTACAGATTTTCTTTTTATAAGGATAGTTATATTGGATTAGGCCCACTCTAATGAATAATCTGCAAAAACCCCATTTCCAAGTAAGGTCACATTCACAGGTACTGGGGGTTAGGACTGAAGTCCTGCCACAGGACCTCAGCGTCTTTTCAGGGGAAGCAATTCAACCCATAACAGTCCCCTGGCATGATCCATATAATCAGCTGGGGCAGCCCTGAGGCAATCAGCAGCTTCTGTGTCCTATATAGTTTGCAAATGAAAGGTTATAATTAACTGGTAAAATAGGATACATTTTAGAAGCTGATCTGGCTCAACTACAGCAAATCAAAAGGAACCAGTTTTCCTATCTAAATGCAGTCAAAAGGAGGAGTTTTAAACTTTTATAACAAATTGGGAGATCTCAAATCTCTAGTGAGTAGTACTGAGGCCTTTAAGAACCTGAATGAACTGCTTCATGAAAACATTCAGTTAACAAATAAGCTAGTTAGGGTATGAAAACAGTTGAACTCTGATCCATCACAAGGATGTCTAGCATATTAGAAGACACAATGGAAATTTATGGACTCATTATTCATGAGGATTCTTGGTTGCAAAACACAAGAAAATGTCTGTCAGCAGAGACATATGAGACGGGTATTAGCTAGCTCCCAGAACCATCAAGAAGCATGGAGAGTGAGGCCTAGAAAATGGAGAGCAAGGAAAGGGAGGCACTGCCACCGAAGCAGTCCTCCTTGTATGTCGCACTGGTGCTGCTGGGCTCACCTGCACTGCAGCTCCACCTCCAAGGGCCTTTGACTATCCCTGTGCCTCCATTCAGATGGAGCATCTAATGAGCTGAGCCTGGCTCAGGCCCAAATTGTCTTTCATAAAGACAGAAAGCCGTCTGAGGACGTGACTCCAGCCTTTTGGCTTCCACGGTGAAAATTGACGCCTATTCTCCCAATTACCTTGGAATTCCCTCAAAGATGTTCCGATTCGGGTCAATCAAAAATGACAAATTGCCCCTATGAATACTGAGAATTTTCAAGTACCACAAATATGTATGAAATGATACATTAAAAACAAAAACACTACCTTCTAAGTTTGTCTTGAAAACTATACCGAGTTCTCAACTTTCTCTCCAACAATGTACATTCACATGTGTGATATCCAGATTTTTTAAGAAAGCCAAAAATGCCATAAAAGTAAACAATACTTCAACCTTTTTTTGGTAAGACAATCACTAAATAATTTGTAAGCATATTTGTAATAAAATCAGCCCCCAAGATAAGTTGACATTATTTTATATAGAAGAATAAATTTGGCTAATCAAATTTCTAATTGAACTTGAAGTTTTTAATTTGATGTGTTTTTTTCAGACCTATACTCTACAGAATAAGTAAAGAAAATCTATACGTTTAAAGAATAAACATAAGATTTATTTTACTGGTAAAATCACAATGCATTGACTTTATATATCAGCATTAACACAAACAGTGTTCCTGAAAATTTCACTAACTTATCACGTTGTGAAACTGATTTTGTAATCATAACTTTTGTGTCATAACCAAGAAATGCTTATAGCATTATTCCTGCTCATGCACAATCGATAATTATTACTCTGCTCAAGTATTCTTCATGTAGCCTTGCCTTATTCCTTATTGAATATCTATCTTTGTGCAAAAGTGAAAAGATGGGACTATAAAATCAGAGATCCCAGACACTACTATAGAATAGTCATAATGAACAAACCAGTAATTTAACCTCAGTAATTACTGTTCTCTAGAACTAAACCACAGATAGGTAGGCTGCTGGCTCCTTGAATATCTGATTACTGCTTAACTCTACCCCTCCCCATCCCACACAGGAGAGCCCACAACAATGCAAGTGAATGAGAGCAGCATTACATGGCTAAGATGGAAGCCAAGATAATTCACACCTAAAATATAAATAGAAAAGAAAACACACAGAAACTTCATTACTTAAACTTTATTCACTTTATTCATTTATTACTAGTCATCCACTTCAAAACCAATCAAGAGACAGCAGTGGGCTCAACAGCAGAGCTGAGACAACTGCTACTGTCCACTAGAGAGCAGCCATAAGCTTATGCCAGAGGCACCTTGCAGACTTCAGGGAAGGATATGTAACTATTAGAAAGATTAATAAATTGTAAAAGTTAACACAAATCCACATCATTTACAAAAGATCATTAATCTATTTATTATAAGACCACATGAATATCTTAAAACTTTTCATCAATATAGAAAATTAAACCAGAATAACTCTGAGCGCGTGGTTCAGTTCAACAGGCTGCAGTGCTTTTGTAGGGCTGTTCTCTGTCCTCTGGAGCTCAGCGCAACTGCCACCCTCAACTTACTCGTAGTTGTCAGTGTCCATACAGCTGCATCACCTATACGTTTAACTTCCTTTAATTATTCAATACTTTGGCCACATTCAGTATAACTTTTCTCGTTTTTGTGGTTATTTAAAAAAAAAATCATCCTCAGTCTTTGTGTTCCCTCGTAACTTCTCAGCGGTTCTACCCTCCTACAGCCCCTTCCCTTTCTCTCCAGCATCCCTCTCTGCTTCCTCCTTCTCTGGAAACACCTCTGTACTTCCCTGATTCAGAAATCTGGCAGCCTGAGCCTGAGTCGCCAGAATCCAATGGTTGGCTGATACGATCACCTGACCCACAGCACTGGTTCAGGATCAGGCATGGAGGCACGTGCCCTGGTCTTTTCAACACTCCTTTCACTCTGGCAACAGTCACATAAAAGGTGAGGGACCTAGATCACAGCCATATACCTGCCTCTTAACACCCTCCACAGACATTCCACCTCAACATCCCCCACAAACTAGTCTTTTTGTATCGATCATCCTCTTAGTGCCAAGTGCAGCTGGACTACACATGGGTGATAGAGGGATGAGTAAGACACATCCCTGCACTTCGACGGTTCACAGTTGAGTGGAAGAGACTGATAAAATTAACACCTAAGAACAGAATTGGATGCTTGTATCTGTCTATCCAGCCTCTCTTCCTACTCCTGGAAAGAGCCCCCACTCTTAGGGAGACACTGAACCTCTCCTATTCCAGGTAGTTCTGGTGGGACAGCTAACTACAGAACCAATCTCCTAGCCCAAGTGGAAGCACATGACCCAGGCCTCACAATTACAATGTCTGATCGTCTTGGTCTGAGTTACTGGCACAGGGATAGGCATGTGACGGAAGCCAAGACAGTAAGAATCCTTCCACGAGCTTTTATATGTGTATGGATGGAAGGAGAGACAAGCTCCCTTTTTTGCCCCTTTGTACCATCATGTGATTCCACAGTTGCTTGTAACTGTCCTCCCCCCCACATGAAGGCATCTGCCAAAAACAGTGAACAAGACAGAAGCTGAGGCAAGAAATGGACATGTGTCCACAGAGAGTCCTGATACTATTTAAGTGCTAGATAATTCATACTGAGGACAATTCCATTATTGCCTTTCCATAGTTGGTTTACATGAACAAATATGTTATTTCTCTCTTCTTTTTTCAAAGCCAAGTTCAGTTGAGTTCTGTCCCTTACGATCAAAAGCTTAAACTAGCCCAAACTAGGAGAAAACATCAAAAAGTTTCCCTGAGTGGGCTAATCTTCCTCACTAAAAAAAAAAAAAAAAAAAAAGATAGGAAACAAATATGATAAATATTAAAAGTTTTAATTCTGGGTGACAGGAATACGTATAGGCATTTGTTGCTTTATTCTTTGTTTTTTTTTTTTTTCTGTAGTTTAAACAGTTCTAGAAATATAAATAAAAGTAAAATACAAATACCCCAAAAAGAAAAAGTTTCCCTGAGCACGTGTGTGGAGGCGAGGGGTGGAGGGAGTTAAATTGGAAGAACAGTGGAGACATTAAGTAAACAGGGGTAAAATCCCTCAGGTAAAATTATGCAGCTTTCATTCTTGTACTACTAAAATGGATCTGAAAAACTTTAGAAAATTACCTAAAACACATTTCCTTACAAAAAAATTCAATGTCACCCATATTTTCAGACTTTTGAGCCACTTTTTAAAAATTAAGTCTCCAAATAAAATAATTTGGCAGCCACCTCCCTATTTATGAGAGTTCCTGCAAGTTGCCTACATGTCCGGGTTGCTGCATATTGCTCTATGCTGTTCAAGACTTCTCCAAAATTTCTTTAAGCAACCTCATTATCACCTCCCCAAGCTGTATCAGTTTTCTCCACTTTGCATTGTCCCAAAATATGGATACAGTACTCCCTTCACTCCCAAGAGCAGCTAGCATGAAGTTGTAGTGTAAAAACAAAGCCTTACTAAGTGAGCATAATTGGAGGGAGTTACAACGAAAAAGAAAACTTATAACTCAATGTGCAACATCAATGCTCCTGAAAAGCATTGGCCAAACCCATCACATGAAGTCCCCTTTGGGTCCCTCCTCAGCTCCCTTCCTGTTAAGCACTGGAGAGCCCAGGGCACAGTCCTTGGACTGCCTCTCTTCTATTTACACTTAATCTCTTGATGGTCTCATCCAGTTTCATTACTTTGCATCTGGACGTGGCGACTCACAAATTTATATCTCTAGCCTGGATCTCTCCCGTGGACTCCAAACTTGTAACTACAACTGCCTACTTGGCATCTCCAGTTGGGATGCTTAATAGGCATCACAAACTTTACACCAAAAATGAATTCCTGGTTTTTCTCTCAAAACATGTGCCATTCATAACCTCCCTCATCTCATTTAATGGACCCTTCATCCTTCCTATTGCTCAGGCTGAATCTTGAGGTCATCCTTGGCTGCTACCTTTTTCTGAAACTCACAACCTGTCCATTGGTAAACCCTATTACCTAACTTAAAAAAAAAAAAAGACTTCAACTTCCTGACAACTCCACAAGTATTACTCTGACTCAAACACTGCCATTGCACCTGAATCACTTCAACAGCCTCCTAAATGAGCTCGTTGTCTCTACTTTTGCTCTACTTTAGTCTGTTCTCAACATTGTCAATATAGCAACCAATGTGATCCTCTTAGACAATAAGCAAGAGCGTGTTGCTCACCTGCTCAAAATCCTTCCATCGCACTCCAAGTGCGAATGACAGTTATCACAATGGGCAACAAGGCCCTCTGCGATCTGGTTTCCCAGGACTTCTCTGACATTATCTCCCCTCACTCCCCCGATGTAGCCACACTGACCTCCTTGCTGTCTTCTTCCCATAAAACAGGCACATTCCCACTCAAACCTTTGTACTTGCTATTTCTCTACTGGGACGTGGGCCCCCAAATACGTGCATGGCCTGATTTTTCCCCTCCTTTGGGTCTTTTCTTCAAAGTCCCAGACCACATTATTTTTCCCCTCAGTTTATTTTTCTTCTGAGCACTTACTGCTTTCTAACATACTATTTCCTTATTTACTTAGTTTATTGTCTATCTCCTTCAGCTTGAATGTAGGCTTATAAATGCACAAATATATCCCTAGCATCTAAAACTGCCTGGCACATAGT
The DNA here is from genome assembly GCA_031878705.1 of Tapirus indicus. NCBI lineage: Eukaryota > Metazoa > Chordata > Mammalia > Perissodactyla > Tapiridae > Tapirus > Tapirus indicus. Next base: position 11,991,318 of record CM062933.1, read on the forward strand.
GAGTGTTCAATATACACCTGTCGAAAAACTGAATAAATCACTCATAATTCCTTCTCTTGTACCTCTCTGCTACCTTCCTCACTCAGTCCAAAAGCCACAGAGCCCTTTTCTCCAGCATCGCCCCTCCAGCGAAAATAATCAAGTAAGAAAATCATTTCTCTGCCTAAAGAAAACACCCATTTCATTATGCAGAGCAGTTTGACTCTTATTTATTCTAACCCCTCCACAACCAAAAGGCCAAATAAGTCTTCCCCAAGAAGGACAGCCGCCTTTCTCCAAAGATTAAATTTGTGGTCTCCTCTCCCTGCTCCCTAATTTGAAGGTGATCACAATTTCCCTAACAGTATCCCTCTTCCCTCCCCGCTTTTGTTCTTCTGCATCAGGGATTAGCAAACTACAGCCTGAGGGCCAAATCCTGCCTGCCACTGCTTTTGTAAATAAGGTTTTATTGGAATACAACCACATCCATTACCTGGAATGAAATAATTTTTTAATATACTTTGATTTAAAAAAATCATAAATATCAACTTAAAAAATATTGAAATAAAAAAACTATTTTTCACTGGATTTAACAATCTTCTAGGGGCCCACAGGCCTCAGGTTAAAGAATTCTCCTCTGTGTTTCTAGCATTGTTGAAGAGATTACTGGTTAATAACGGAGAGCATACTCTTTGAAGTGGAAGTATAGTGGACAAGCAAGATCTATTCATTTCCTCACTCATTCAGTCAGTCAGTCATTTTTATTCTAATACTGACTATATCTGAAACTACAACTTGTGTATATCATTATTCAGTCTGTTACAAAGAACACTGGCAAATTAGACTTCTGTTTATATTTCTATTGCAAAATCTAACGGTTCTTAGTAAGTCAATAAATGATACTTTCAGTGCTTGCTTTCAACTATTTCTTAGAATCTTCTGATATCTTTAACTAAATGATTATAGTTATAACAATCTTATAATATCCTTGATAACTTTCAAAGTGTCTTCCCAACTATTTAATTTCTTTTTATCCCCACAACCAGAAACACTGATAGTTTTTCCTATAAACACATTTCAAAATGTGAAGCTCAAGCATTAGAGGACACACATAAAGATGGATAGAAAGGAGTGTGCAAAGTAAAATATTTGAAATACACCAGGGGAACATACTTTTGAAAACTATCCAGAGAGTGAGTACTTTTGGAAATAAAAGCTCCTTCCATGAGGAAACACTGACAAGAACACAAAGACTAGAGACAGATCTAAGTTTGAATTCTAACTTCCCCACTCTCTCTGGCTTCCATATCCTCCCCTACAAAACAGGAATAATACCATCTCACAGTTACTGTGATGGCTGATGAAATGTGATAATGTATATAAAAAATGCCTGGTCAAAGATTGCATCTATTCCTTTCCCTTTTATAATGTAAACGATTTATTTTGTAGGTGTAGATTTTTATATATCACGTTTTCTTTAAATAGAGTTCACGCATTGCTATGGATTGGATTGTGTCCTCCTAAAATTCACATGTTGAAACCCTAAACCCCAATGTGACTACATTTGGCGATGGGGCCTTTAGGAGGTAATTAAAGTTAAATAAGGTCATAAGGGTGGCCCCCTAATCCAAAAGGATTGGTGGCCTTACAAGAAGAAGAGAGAGAGAGATCGTTTTTTCTCTCTCTCTTCCCACATACTCGTGCAAAAAGGTAACATGAGCACACAGTGAGAAGTCAGCTGTCTGCAAGCTAAGGGAAGAGGCCTCAGAATGAAACCTACTTTGTTAGCACCTTATCTTGGACTTCCCAGCCTCCAGAACTGTGAGAAATAAATTTCTGTTGTTTAAACCACCCAGTCTATGGTATTTTGTTATGGCAGCCCAAGCAGACTGATACAGTAATAACTTTTTTCTCATCTTAATAAACAGAATATCCCAATTCATAGAAGAATAGGTGAGGATGGCATAAAAAGGGCTGTAAAATATTTTATTTATCTAGTTCACCATGACATTTTAAATAATGTTCAAAATGCTATGGATTTAAATGTGAAGAGTTAGACTGATTAATTTTCCACCTGTCCCTGAGAAATTAATAAAAGTTTAAGGCTTAGTATTAAAGCACTGATTCACAGAAACTCATATTCTAGAATTTTCAAACAATTAAAAATATAATGGAACTGACAAAATCTAAATTTACAAAACAAATGGCCATTAACCATTTTTTAAGACGTTGGAAAAAAAATAAGTGAATAGTATCATTAAATGGGTTAGTTTTCCAAATTATATTTTAGAGTTCCCACATTACCCAGCTTAGTGCCTAATACATGGTTGAAATTCAATAAATAAATAATTCTGAATGAATGCTATAACCAATAATCAAACACAAAATGCTCAATCTTGAAAGACAAATTTGTTTCAAGGACAAAAGCATAGCATGGGAAGGAATTATAAGTAGAATTCGGAACACCGAATCTTTAAAAATAATCATTTAAATTAACTTTCCTCAAGGAATAAAGTTAATTCCATATTTTTCTTTTGGAGAGACAACAAACAACATAAACCAAAAATCTACTAGACTAAATTGTTTATATAAGTTTCTAGAATATAGTTACAGACATTCAGTGAAATGTAGTTGCAACCACACAATCACAAATATCTGTATGTACTCAGTTTTCATATCCAAAAGGGCTATAACCTTTCAAACATCCAGCAAGAGTAAGCAGAAGGCCCATGTTCATTATGAAAAACTCATAAAAAATGTCTTCTTGGGGCTGGCCTGGTGGCATAGTGGTTGGGTTCACGTGCTCACTTCGGTGGCCCAGCATTTGGCCCAGGTTTGGATCCCGGGTGTGGACCTGCGCCCCGCTCATCAAGCCACACTGTGGCAGCATCCCACATACAAAACAGAGGAAGATGGGCACAGCTGCTAGCTCAGGGCTAATCTTCCTGAGCAAAAAGAGGAAGACTGGCAACGGATGTTAGCTCAGGGGCCAATCTTCCTCACCAAAAAAAAAAGTCTTTTTTATGGACACACAGTTAACTATGTAGAAAATTTTTAAAAAGGGAAAATAAATCTACTAAAATGTATTAACTCTAAATAAGAAAGCAAATCAGATCTTACTCCTGTTTCTCCATACTAAACATAATTATTTTCAAAGTGATATAATACAAAAGTTATTGTTCTTATCTGTTTGCCCTAAGGGGATTATGAATTATCTCTATAAAAAATGGCAATAACAAGTGACGTATGTTCTAATAAAATTTGGATAACAGGTGTAAAATGAAAGACTATGAAATCCAATCACTTTTAATCATTATTAAGTTTGTGTTAGTCTTTATTAAAACAAAAAAAATCATAGTTTCAGACACTTTATTACATGATATATACAAGAATATACAAAAGGAAAAGAAAAAAGTACTTATCTACTACACTAGCACAGCAGAAATTTCTACTGGTTATTCTATCCCAAATTCAAATGTTTACATCCAAGACGTCACCGAGGTAACTTCCTTTTGTACCTAAAGTAAAAATAAATCTATTTAATAGAAGACAATAAAATAAGGTTCATTTGTGAATTGCCTAACAGTTCCAGTGTATTAAAATTCTAACCTTACATATATATAACCAAAAGAAATTAGCTAGCATATGCCACAGATAATATTTATGTGTTAGAGACGAGAAAAATGGCAAGGTATAGAGACAGACGTTATAGTCTCCAACAGAGAGCTGAAGGTTTCCTGGTACTAATTCCCATGAAAATTGAACCTAAAAATGTCTGTAACTACCCTCTTGTTTTATTTTTTTGTGAGGAAGACTGGCCCTGAGCTAACATCCGTGCCCATCTTCCTCTACTTTATATGGGACGCCGCCACAGCACGGCTGACAAGCAATGTGTTGGCGGGCGCCCGGGATCTGAACCCGCGAGCCCCGGGCTGCCAAAGCGCAAACTAAACCGCTGCGCCACCAGGCCGGCCCCATACCCTCTTGTTTTAATATACATTTAATGTTACCATAACTTTAAAGCTTATAATTCACAGGTAAATAGTCCAAATCTGGTTTTCTCTACTCTACAAAACTAACATTTCATTGCTATACCACAACCTTACAGGGCAGTTATTTCATCTGATCAAAGGGATTAGACACAAACTAAAAAGAGTAAAAAATAATGATGTAAATCTTTGCTCAAAACTCAAAATCCTCAAGATTCAATATAATAATAGTATTACCATCCTCCGATTCCACTTCATTTTGTGGTCTTGGGTTCACATATACTCCAGTCTGACTTACAGAGCCCACAGTGCTGCAGATGACAGCCTGGATGGGTTGGCCCGCTCTAGTGCTAGGACTTAAACCACACCTTCCTCTGGAAAGACTACAGGGTATAATGTCCCTGCGTGCTTGTAATTAGGAAGGGCTGAAGTCAAGGCAGAGGCTATTCAGTTCCTGTCCCTCAAAATCCACTCTACGTTTGAGCACATTGAATAAAGAAAATATAAAGAGCCATTTGTTATGGTTATTCATTTTTAAAAGGATCCCAATCACAAGGGTTTCCTTAATTTTAGTGTCCCTAATTAAAATAAACGTCAGCATATCATTATAAACATAAAGAGTAAAACTGCTGCTTTTCAGTTACCTTATTGAGCTCTGGAAACAGTTCCTGTATCACAATGTCCAGGAAAACATAAGTCAGCTAAAGCACCAAAAAAAAATTTTTTTAAGACATTAGACAAAAAACCCATAAAAATGATAAACACAAAATTCAGGACTGTGGTTACCTCTAAATGGGAAGGCAGTGAATAGAACTGACAATATAAAACAAGCACAAAAGTACCTTCAATAGTATCAATAATGTTCTATTCTTAAGATGAGTGTTAGAAACACATGTTCACAGGTAGATATTTTATTATGGCTCATAATTCACTTTATATTAAAATATTTTATATGTAATAAAAAATTTAAACAAAATAAGCAGTATACAAAATTGTAACTGTGTTAAGATCTCAACAGAATATGTATAGACTATAAACATGTTAACCATGGTTATTCTATATAATCTGAATGATGGAATTCTTGATTTTTAAATTTTCACTATTTATTTAACTATGGTTATTCTATATAATCTGAATGATGGAATTCTTGATTTTTAAATTTTCACTTTATTTCATGAATTTTCTGTATATTCCCAATTTTCTACAATGAATACATGTTTACTTTAAGTGAAAACAATTCATGTTATAAAGAAAAAAAGGTAATCAGCAAAAAAAGAGTAACACAAATAAAATACTTTTTTCTATCTGAATGTTTGAATTACACTGATTGGCTTGATTTTAGCATAGTGTCACTTCACAGTTAATAATATACCAGACACCTTACTGTGTCATTCATCAAACCAAGCCAACACTAGTCAATCCGCTTTAATGAATTTTACCTGCTTGTTGAGAACTGGCTGCTGTAAGCTATCAAATAGAAGTCGGATGCTTTCATACTTGGCTTCTTCACCAATACACTTGACTATCAGATCTAAACAAGGAAGCCACATGTGAAACAATTTTATATTATAAAGTAGCTCATCATTAACTGGATCATAAAGCAAAATCTCTATCCTGTTTTCCAGATATTATGCAAAAACCATAAATCAGCATTTCCTAAACCAGTGTGTCTGTACGAGGCTCCTGGAAAAAAGAGTTCTATGGTCACGTTGAGAAATGCAGTATCATGTATCCTCTTTTTGGAGATTCATGATGTACCAAGCATTCTGCAAGCTCTGAGGAATGCTGCAGTAAAGAAATCTGCTTATACTATGAAGTGATAAAAGACAGGTGGGAAATAATACATAGTGTATTATCCCATTTGGGTAAAACAAACGAAATAAAACCCTAAAATTATGTATGTACATTTGTATACACAAGTATAGAGAAACATCTGTGAGGATTAATGCCAAACTGGAGCACATGGCTACTTCTGCACAGCGGGGAGAGGATGGCTTCCACCTTTTACTCTATACGTTTTCATAACATTTGAATATCTCAATATCAGGGAAAAAAAGTTTCATTAATTTTTTAACATAGACTTTCCTCAATGAATATGACCACTTTAATTTATTTCTGTACTTTTTACATAATTACTATTAACCACCTTACAGAACAATCCTTTGGGGAAATGTTTCCGATTCATGTTTGACTGCACAGCTGTCATGTATCACTCTTGTTACCCAAAAGAGTCAGTCCTTATTAAAATCTCTGCTGAATGTTTTCCCCCCGAGAAGGAAAAAAAATTACTCCTAAGTAAACAAGGTGCTCAAATATTTGTCCTTTCCCACCAATCATAATGAAACTCTTAATGCCGCTCATGGAAAATTCTCACTTTATGTTTGCTTCTATAAGGTAAATCTAACCCTAAGAGGCAAAGGCCAAATTGAATTTACAATAAGTGTAATAGACCCTTGATATTTTCAAGATACTTGGCTCAATATGGATCTTCGTGAATCCTCTAATTCACCAATACTACACAGAATTTCCCAATTAATATGTGTGAAGCACATGGACAAAAATAAGTGATCCTTTTAGATCCCATCGTCCACTCAGACTAATAAGAAATGAGAAGAGGACAACAGAAAGGCACGCTAAGCTTACTCACTAGTTAAATTACTCCTTCCCAAATGGAAGTCTTGAAGTAGATGGGATTCAAATTCGTGCCTCAGCAAAATAACAAATTACTACATTCACTGGCTTTCCATGTTGTTCCTGAATATCAAAACTAAGACTGTCAAAACCATGAATGCTTAGGGTCGCTATATTACAAAACAAGTAAGAAATTATTTCATCATTTTCGTACAGAAGACTTACTCAAAAATAGCTTTTGTTCATTTTTACATTCAGACCAAGGATTTAACTTAATTGTCTTCACATGGAGCAGCAGGACTATTCTAAGACTGAATTTCTCAACGATGAGAATTCCCTAAAGTGCAGTCCTAAGCCCTCTTCACTCTTACTCTGTATTTTCTCCCTGGGCATCACCATCCACTCAGACAGGACTCCCCTATCTCTATTCTGTACCATTGCTCCTTCAATTTCCAAACCTGGATATCTAACTGCTTACTAGACATTTCCTCCTGAATAATGTATAGGCACTTCACACTCAAAATGTCCTAAACTAAGTATCCTCTGCTTTGACTCCTTGACACTTTTTCCTTGTATTTCCCATCTCAGTAAGAGGTTACTACCATTTACTTAGTGGCCCTAGGCTACCTCCTTTACAGGAGAGGTTGTCATCCTCCTCCTTTGAGATACTCTGTAACTTGAACATGCCTCTACTATCACATGTATGTTTTGTCTGTATGTATGTCTTCCTGCCAGACTGAGCTACCCAAGTACACTTTTTATATCCCTTGCACTTTGCACAGTGCCTGGCACATGGAAGGTGCTCAATAAATTTGTAATGAGTAAGTGCATTCTGATCTGTTAGTCGTACACACTAGTGAAGCTCTTCTCATGGTAGAGTGGGCAACAGGACTCTAGATGTCCCACAAACACAGTCTGATTATAAGTTATCATTGAAAGAATTTGGCTACAGTGTGAGTAGAAACAGCCTTGTCTTAAAGTTCTTAGTGCTAACATCATAAAAACCAAATTTTATTTAACTAATGAGTTAATTTTAATTGGTCCTTATAACTATTTCTAAAATGAAAATTCACAGTAAAAATTAGTCTCAATAATTATTATACATTGTGACCTTAAAGGAGTGCTAATCTATATTAAACTACTTCTTAAATACTATACCTGGAATGTAATTCATCATTTCTTCAAAAGTCTGTTTTGCTCGTTTTTGCTTGTCTTGGAGAGAGCGAGGTTCACTGTTTTCACAGAAAACATTATCTAAAAAAAAGATAAAAAGAAACATTTGCGGGAATTTTCACCTATTATACACAAAGTATTTCCTCGTAGTAATAATAACCAAATGATAAACCAAAGAAAAACAAGCCTTCTCAATCTTTTAGATCTCATTAAAATCATTAAGAGTACACAAAACATGAAACAAAAATATAAGAAAATACAAACCTCTGAGAAGTGTTATGAGTGAGACCAAACGGTGCTCCTGAAATAGCTGTTCTAGCTTACAATGAAGATAGTAGTCAGTATACATTTCCAGGGTGTTTTTAAAGAGGATTCGAGCTCCCATTAAGAGATGATGAAGCCAGTCAGGAACTTGGAAAACCACCCGTCCTGAGAAGGATCACATGGAATACTTCATTGTTCAGATAAACAGATATTTTGAACATTTTCCAATATAAAAAACACAAATGGTCAATATTTTATTTGTAAACACTAGCAACTTTAACATATTCAAGACCAATTGTATTCAATTCTTATAAAAGAAGTATCTTCAATTAAAAAGTTACAAAGGGGCGGGTCAGCCCGGTGGCGCAGCGGTTTAGTCCGCGCTTGGCAGCCCGGGGTTCGCAGGTTCGGATCCCGGGCGCCCGCCGACGCACTGTCTGTCAGCCACGCCGTGGCGGCGTCCCATATAAAGTAGAGGAAGATGGGCACGGATGTTAGCCCAGGGCCAGTCTTCCTCAGCAAAAAGAGGAAGATTAGCAACGGATGTTAGCTCAGGGCTGGTCTTCCTCACAAAAAAAAAAAAAAAAAAAAAAAAAAAAGTTACAAAGGGGCAATACTCAAGAGCATTAATTGGCATCACAGAAGAAATATGATACATGAATGAAAAACAGGTTTTAACAGAAACCACATAGATCTTACCTACATACATCAGGTAATCATAGACTCCTTCTACAGTCATCATCTCCATGAAATAATTCTGATTTTGCTTTCTTTCTGTATTCTCAGCACGGTTTGCATTATTCTTAAACAGATCATTGAAAAGCTAAAGTAAAAGTTGAAATAATCAAGATATATATAGTTTATTATACCTGCTGATAATAAGTACTAAGACTAAAGTGACATGGAGTAAACGCATTTCAACTTTTTCCAATCAAAACAGAGTATCAGGTAGGTTAAGATCTGCCTCCAAAATTCCCACACTTATACCCAAAATTGAATTAAAAAAATACACATTCTCCCAAAATATTACATAAAAGTCCACATTCATTTTAAACATAACAGATAATTCATTATCCATAAAGAATTCCTGTTTTGGGGCTGGCCCGGTGGCGCAGTGGTTTAGTTCGCGCTTGGCAGCCCAGGGTTCGCGAATTCGGATCCCAGGCGCCTGCCGACGCACTGCTTGTCAGCCATGCTGTGGCGGCGTCCCATATAAAGTAGAGGAGGATGGGCACGGATGTTAGCCCAGGGCCAGTCTTCCTCAGCAAAAAGAGGAGGATGAGCAACGGATGTTAGCTCAGAGCTGGTCTTCCTCACAAAAGAAAAAAAAAAAAGAATTCCTGTGTTTTCACACCAAAAGGAGCAAAGGAACATATAAAGATCTACAAATATATTAATGATAGCTAATTTTAAAACTAACATGATTTAGAGCCAGCCCGGTGGTGTAGTGGTTAAGTTCACGTGCTCCACTTCAGCGGCCTGGGGTTTCCAGGTTCAGATCCCAGGCACTGACCTACACACCACTTATCAAAACATGCTGTAGCCAGTGTCCCACATATAAAGTAGAGGAGGATGGGCACAGATGTTAGCCCAGGGCTACTCTTCCTCACGAAAAAAAAAAAAACACTAATATAATTTAAAGGGTGTTTAGAGGTGAACAAGAGCTTCAAACAAAGTTTTTTGGACAATATCCAAAGAAAGGCCTAATCAATGCGAAAAAAACCAAGATATGAAGAACTACTTATAGTAAAAATGATGAAATGCAACTAAATCTCAGCCTTACTTATCCCCAAAATATGCAAAAAGAGTCAATTATCAATAATAATAATCAAATAGCAGATATCAAGGAACTAAAAAAAGTCTGATAGAAAAGATCAACAAGGCCAAAAGATAAAATGGACAAAAGCTTTGGCAAGATAGATCAAAAAAAACAAAAGAAAAAGAAGCTACAATTCAGGAATAAAAGGGGACATAACTACGGATGTCAAGAGAAAATGAAAAGAAAAGAAGATATTACTGACAACTTCTGACCAAAAAATTTTCAAATTTAGATAAAATGGGAAATTTGTTGAAAAATATAACCTAGCAAAAACTGACTCAAATAAAACTGACTCAAATAACTGACTGAAATAATAAACTGAAGAATATTATAATCATTAAACAAATTAAATTGGTTGTAAAAAAACTTCCTACAAACAAAACTTGAGGCCTAGATGACTTTACAAGTTCTATCCATTATTTAAAGAATAATTCCAATTATAACTCTACCAGCAAACAGAAAAAGGTTAACACAACCTTGATACCAAAACCTGACAAGGGCAGAATGAGAAAGAAAAATTATAGGCCAGGTCCACCCACAAACATGGCTGTAAACTTCCTTAACCTGATAAAGGATATCTATGAAAAATGCTACACTGTACTATTTAATGATGAAACTTTGAAATCATTCCCTTTGTACAGCAGGTCCTAGCCAAACTGTCATCATTTGCAGGTAAGTGCATAAATCTAAAAGAATGAATAGATATATTACTCAAATTAATACAAATCTAGCAAGATTATTTCTGTTTACCAATAATAAAGTTATAAAGTAAAAAAAATATTAAAAATACCTTTTAAAGTCATAACAAAAATGAAGGTTTTTTGTGGGGGGAAAGAGTGCTGTACTTTGAGCTCACACAGCACCCCATGCTGGGTACTACTCTGGCACTAATCTGAGCTTCTTGTAGACAGGGAACATATCTTTATATTCCCAGTGCCTAGCACTCAATGGTGGGCACACAATAAGATACTTGTTTAATGAATGGATAAAATATTTTATAAGCCATTAAAATTAGGTAATACCATCAAATAAACATAAATACATTATAGCAGTTAATTCCTTGATTATTCGAAGTTGGTGATTTACAGCCTAAGAAAACTACTTTAAAAAAACCCCCAAGGGGCAGCGTGGTGGCATAGTTGTTAAGTTCATGGACTCTGCTTCAGTGGCCCGGGGTTCACAAGTTAGGATCCCAGGCGCGGACCCATGCACCACTTGTCAAGCCATGCTCTAGTGGCATCCCACATCCAAAAAAATAGAGATTGGCACAGATAGTTAGCTCAGAGACAATCTTCCTCAAGCAAAAAGAGGAAGACTGGCAACAGATGTCAGCTCAGGGCCAATCTTCCTCAAAAATAAAAAAAAAAATCCCCCAAATACAGAAATGGTAGAAGCCTGCAAATCACCACCTAAGGAAACATTTACCCCAGTAAAGCAGAGAACCCAGCACCTAGATACAATACTCTCCTGACATGTACCACTGCTTTCTAATAAAGGAAATATAGAGTCCCATCCATTTCAGTAACAAAGGATTCTCCATGTAATGGAAAAGTCATCTTGAGTAGAACAACTTCAAACTTAAAGGCTCTTTAAGGGGATGAGCATTACCTTCTTGTTGTTTTCTGAAGTAGGGCTGAGAATGGTCAGTTCCGGTTTACTTGGCTTAGGCTTTGGAGATTCACAAGAGTTAATGAAATTCATGATGAAAGGTTCCAAATGTTGACCTTTCTGCGGTGATAGATCACGGTATGAAAATTGAAAATCAAGATTATGAATTTTAGTATCATATAACCATTAAAACTCATTGATATTTAAATATGCTTGCAACTATCATGTTAGAAAATATACATAAATCAGTTATTCACCTCTTTCATTAGTTTTCCAGGAACAGACTTTATAATTTTCCCTGCAATTGAAAGTAAAATATTAATTTTATGAAAGCATAACATACCTAATAATTGCTCACATGAATACTTCACTAAGTAATTTTAAATACTAAACAGCCAACTAAAAAGTAAAACAGTAAAAAATATTTATAATTGACCATTTCACACTTAACAGAAATTTACAATAAATATGGTATTCTTAACTGTCTATAGATACAACATTTGGGATATACTTTGAGATAACCTCGTGGGGTAGGAGGTGAGGAAGTGATGAAAGAAGCCAAGTATTTGATAACTGTTAAAATAGTGTGAGGAATTCATTACACAAATTTCTCTACTTTTGTGTATATTTCAAATTATCCATAAGAAATGTTTTCAAAAGATTTTAAACAATGGTGAAAGTATAAAGATATCTAAAAGTATGCAAAATTTACTCAAAAGAAAAAAAGTTTTAAAAATTGCTGCAACATTTATGTTGGCTACTTTTTAGTTTACATTCTGAATTTTAGATTAAAAATATATATTCTAATTCTATTTGCCAAAATTTCTTCTTCATCTTATCTCCAGGTTCCCTTATCATATCATACATCTTGAGATTTTCTCAAGCATTTAGAAATGACGGCAAAAATTAATAAATACAACTTAACTTTCTTTCAGTTCAACTTAGAAAAAAAGCAGGCATAGCAATAGCAGAAGACAAAAATAAAAACTAAAAATAGAGATTGTTTTATAACATGCAAACCACCCAACCTTTCCACCATGCTATTTCTCTTTTGGTACCCCCATAAACTATTCCCCCCTCCTTAAAATTTCCCAGGTTCCTTAGATTATAGAGTTTCATCCTGTGCTTTTCTCTTTTCTACATGCTCTTCCTGAGCTAAATTATTTGCTCAATTTGATTTCAAATTACACTCAAATCTCTACTCCTTGCCTGTCTCCTGGCCTCTCTTGCCTCGTAAAACTTCTTCAACCAGATTCTATAAATTCAACAAGTTCAGAACTGCTCTTAATTTATTCCCTGATCTCAGCAAGTAACAGCATTCATCCAGTTGTTTAAATAGAAACCTGGGTTATCTTGGATCATTTCTTCTCCTTCAGTCAATCCTAGTCAGTAACGAAGTCTACCCAATTCTATGTCCTAAACACCATACATAATTGAACATAAAATGCCCTCACATTTTCCCCTGATAAGACCTCCCCACACACACCAAATGTTTTGGCTCAACTAAATGTATTAATTTGGAGAGATACAGATGAAAGCCAAATGCCCACTTGCAATATTTAATTCATTCAGTTCTACACATACTTAAAATTACATTATATAAAATGAAAATATTGCTTTTCTCCCATTATTATCTTTAACAATTTTATTCAAACTTTTCCAGCTTATCTTAGCTTGGTCTGTATTAAACTTTATTTTAAAAGAATCATGCTAGGGCCAGCCCGGTGGCGCAGCGGTTTAGTCCGCACTTGGCAGCCCGGGGTTCGCTGGTTCGGATCCCGGGCGCCCGCCGACGCACTGCCTGTGAGCCATGCCGTGGCGGCGTCCCATATAAAGTGGAGGAAGATGGGCACGGATGTTAGCCCAGGGCCAGTCTTCCTCAGCAAAAAGAGGAGGATTAGCAACGATGTTAGCTCAGGGCTGGTCTTCCTCACCAAAAAAAAAAAAAAAAAAAAGAATCATGCTACATATATTCTTTCATCTTGCTTCTTTCATTTAACATCACGTTTTTAAGATTATCAACACTGTTGCAAGTAGCTATATGCTATAGGTATTCATTGCTATAGATATGCATCTTATGAATTTACCCCAATTTATCTATCAATTCTGTTGCTGATGAATATCTGCATTACTTCCTGTTTTGGCTATTATAAACAACGCTGCTATGAACATTCTTAAATATGAATACAAGATTCCCTAGAGCATATATCTCAGAAAGGAACTGCTTGGTCATTCAGTTTTATACCAAACTGTTTCTCCAAGTGATTTTCCAATTTATATTCCCACTAACCATATATAAGAGGTCCTTTAGAGGTTGACACATGGCTTCACTATATAAACAATTTTTCTAAATTAATCTGAAAATGCTGATTCTTTTCTTTTCAGTTTATCCTCTTATACATAATTCTTTAAACTGACTTACCAAGATTTACATCTGGTAGTATCTTATCGAGAAACTGTGTTTCCCCACCATTGGGGGAGAGAAAATCTGCCAGAAGTTGACTATTACTCAGCTCTGGATGCTGCAGAAGTTTCTTGAATGAACCAAAAAAAAAAAAGGAAAAAACTGTTTAAAACTCTAGAAGGGTGATCAAAACTGTATTAAAATGACTTTTTTAAACCAAGAAAATCATTTTAAATCCTCAAAAGCTATTTTATATTCAGAATAATAACAAAACTACATTTACAGAAAGAACAGTATCGCATGGCAGATAAGACGTCAGCCTTTACAATCAGACATGAAAGGGCTTGAATTCTGGCTCTTCCATTTGCTAGCTAGGTCCCTGGAAAAGTTCCTAAACTGCCTAAGAGTCAGTTTCCTTATGTGTAAAATAAAGATAACACTACCTACTTTATAGTGTTGTTATATAAATAGGCATTTAGCACAGTACCTGATACACAGGAAGGAAGATTAAACATTAGCTAATATTATTTCTCAGTTTCTCAACTATAAAACAAGCATTATAATCTCATACCACTTTCTTGATAATTAAAAAAAGCTGGCATAAAGGGTTTTGCAGAAAACTAAATGTGGAAATGAAATAACATGGAAAATCTGTTGTCTGTTCTGTAACAGTATTTTCTTACAAGATAAACTGACTTTTTAAAGCCAAAATTAACTTAGTCTTACCTAATATTCAGTTTTGTAACTATGAAACAGTTACAAAACTTTATGAGCAGAAATCTGTATAAACAAAATACCAGTACTGAAACCTCTAACTCCATATGATCAGAAAATATTTCTTCTAGAATGAAGTACTCTAGAAAGAATTATTTGGTTCAAATGATGGGTTACTGACATCAACAAAGCCACAGGTTAACACTAGTATATGCTGTGTTCAAATTTCCTTGCAGTAGTTAATAGTTATTTCATATTTCAATTTTCACACCACCAAAAAATTATATAAAAAATACTTTGAGTTGGATTATTCGACAGTTCAAATACAGAAAATGAAATGTAAATACCCCTTTTACACTGTTGAATATTTTTAATTTAAAAAGTACTTATGTTTTGCTAGGAGGCATCCAAATTTAAATGAATTAACACTTAATAAAAACCACAGAATTCCATGCCCAAATAAAATCATTTTTTTTAATAAAAGTATCCACTCTTCAGTCTTATGCACTTCATTAAAGAAAGATGATCATTAATTTTAGAGAAGTTTCAAATAAGTAACTTTTAAGCTGATTGTACCAACAATGGAAATAATATACCAATTACATTGTTTACATAACATATTGTGCACACACTGAGAAAAATGGAATTCAATTCCATGTGGTGAGTGATAGAGAGTCAGGAGATCCTAAGAAACTGGAAAAACATCTAAAAATTGCAAAAGAAAAAGAACCGAGGTGCTTGCCTGGAGGCCTAAGTGATTGGGTTCACACACCCCACTTTGGCAGCCCAGGGTCTGCCAGTTTGGATCCCAGGAGCAGACCTACATACCGCTCATCAAGCCATGCTGTGACAGTGTCCCACATACAAAATGGAGGAAGATTGGCACAGATGTTAGCTCAGCGACAATCTTTCTCAAGCAAAAAGAGGAAGATTGGCAATAGATGTTAGCTCAGGGCCAATCTTCCTCACCAAAAAGAAAAAAAAAAGAACTGAGGAATAAAACAGGAGGGAACATTCCAAAATTCAGAAAGTGCTAAACATAAAATCAAACAAAAAACAAGATAAAAATAACAAAAACTACCTGGTATTCTTAGAATGCATTTAATCCTTTACAACAAAAGTTTTTCATTCTTTAACTTCCCACACCAAAAGTTGGGCTTAGTTGAGCCCAACACAAGACTTTTTTTCCTCTAAAAAAATATCTGGTATTTCATTGGTTATCAATTAAAAAAAAAAGTATACTCTTGACAATAATTAATTTCCACATGGAAACAAATTTTTAAAAGAATTTTAGGAAGCCACATTGACAAGTATTTGTAAAGCAAAGCATATACATATAAGAGAAAAAGACAAATTAGAGAATGCTATGATTAGCAATGTTTTTAAATTAAGTTGCTGCTATACCTGTAGATATTCCTGAAACTCTTCTCTCTTTGACTTTAAGAATTCATAATTTTTGGGGCCAATGATCCTTTTAGAAGGAAGCTGGGCATCAGGAAATGTGCCTGAAATTATATATATAAGAGTTATTACTATATTCTGCTACTATGTTAAAAACCTAATTTATAATTTACTATGGCAAATTGAGATTTGCAATGCTGCCTTGTAGAGATGTGGCATTATCCTTCAAATAATCTTGACAAAATAGAAGAACTTCAAGTCAGAAGTCCAGATCAAAGAACTTGAGTCTAGTGACATCCAAAATATCACCACTGTTCATTGACACAGATTTATTTAGCCTACTATACTGGTAAAAAAAGCTTCAAAAATTTATCATGCGCTTATTTTAAAATTGGTGAGATTCTATTAGACAAAAATCTTACTAAAGAAATACCTACTCTCTCATGGGAAAAAAGGTAGCATTTTGCCAATGCTATACAAGCTTGAAAACAAAATTTAAAAACCATGGACATGCTTTTTCAGATAGGGTTGACTTTGAAAATTTTAGCACCAAAAAGGAAAAATGTTGTTGGGAATCCAACCAACTTTCGTTGATCCAAGATTTTAAAGTCTGGAGATAAATGATCTTCTTTCAACTCTAAACCGAAAGGAAAAGTTCTCAGAGAAAGAACAAGACAAGGATGGCATTGTACCACACTGGCAGAAAAAAAGAGAAAACCATTTAAAGACAAGCACAAACTCAAAATCTAGGCAAAAAGTATGGAGTGGGACCCTGTATTTTTTATCTTCCTATAATCTCCTTATCATGGGCTTTGCTCTTATAGGCAGAGTAAGGAAGGCTCCCCGCCCTTCTCAATTCAGAAACATCCTGAATTTGGATCAGGGGACACTCCACAGAGCTTTTCTAAAACAAAAAGATTCAAAATAAACACATCAAACTCACCGATCTACATACAAAAATGGCTGGAAATACTTCATAACTATATCCCCGATATTAACTAGAATAAATGGACAGATAAGAGAGACTGAGAGGTAAGAGGAAGAACTATAAAGGAAAAGTGCCCTCCTTTTCTGATTGATCTACCCTCAAAAAATACATTCAAGTTTTGTTTCCATATCTAAATCTAAGAGCTAAATCAAAACATTTGCCATGATGCACAGCAAACACATTTACCAAGGAAGATATAGTAAAGGAACAGAGCAACTCTGATATGCGCGGTTTAAATTCTCCGCCTTATCAAGATAAACAAAAATTAAATTGGAAAGAGAACCTTTTCTAAAATATAAAGAAAAGCTATTTTTAAAATTTTAATACTATTATTTAAAAAGCAATAAATGCGCACTGTAAAAACTTTAAAAAATATAAATAGGCAGAAATAAGGTAAAAACAGTACATTCCTATTACCAATAGCAGGGTACACAAGTGTCGCTGTTACATTTCCTTGGTACAATACTTTAATTCAAAAAAGTAATCTAGTTCAACAGCTTTCAAGAAGGCTAATGCTGAAATGTAACGTTTTATACAAAAAGGACAACATACCATGAAATTCTGTTAGTTTTGATTCGAGTACATAGAATTCAAGATATCTTCTATAGACAGACCAATGTTCAGGCTCATGCCCAACTGTAAATTAAATGAATGCATACTGAGTAATAAATAATTTCATGAACCTCTACTAAAAGGATGCCGTATTTAAAACATTAAGTATACAAAGCTGGAAATTATTCCAGTTTTAATAATTTATTACTTCCTGGCATCACATTATTAACATATTTTATCCCATATTTTAAATTACTTAGATTATAAACTTCACCTATTTATGAAGTTATTTCAATAATAAATATTATTCTACAACATAATCACAGAGCTGACAAAAACTTCAAAAAACTATGCAATTATGGTTATTTTTTAAATGTCACAAAAATGATGTATATCATAAAAATTTATAATCAATTTTGGGTCTCTCAAATACTTACCAATTGTCCTGATCTAATACAGTATAGAACAGCACTATCCAATAGAACTTTCTGCAATTCTGAAAATGTTCTATATTATCTGCATTAATATGGTAGCTATTAGCCACATATTGCTACTGATCACTTGAAATTTTAATATAATTTAATTTTAATTCCCACATGTGGCTACTGGCTACCAAAATGGACAGCACAAAGTAATGGTCTAAAGAATGAGTCAGGTCAGACTGCCTATTCCAGTCCCAGTTCCCCCATTACTATGTGAACTTGAACAAACAACTTATCCTCATTGTGTCCTAGTTTGCTTAGAATAAAAATAATTGTACCTATTACATAAAATAATCCACCTACAGCACTTTTGTACAGTGCATAGCACAGGGTAAGCACCATAAAAATGTTAACTGCTCTTATTAGCATCTTATCCTAGCATAGATTTGGAAATGCAATGGGTTAAGTCAACTAAAACCAAAACAACACCTGTATTCCCAAAAAAACAACCTGATTTATTCACAACCTATAAAGCAAATCCTATTTTTCTTCTTCAACACTGGTCCTAAAAGATCTATATGATATTTAGTTTGGGTTTTTAAAATCCTAAAATCGCTATTTTGCTACATATATAAAATCAATGTAGTATTTAAATGATACACTTTTTTCCCTTCATAGGCCATGGCTTCCTAAGAGCATATTACATTAACAGTAAAAGTCTGCAGCATGCTGACAAAAATTATCCTTAGAATACAAGTTTCAAGATTTTTTTGGTTTTAATTTTATGGTTAAATTATTAAGACAAACTTTTTAAAGCACAAAAATTAAAGACGGTTGTCCAAAAGGCAAAAACAAAAGTATATTCTCAAAATATTTAAAAGTATATCATACATAAATCTTTCAAAAGAAGGTAAAAGTTACTACACGCTCACATAAATTTATGTATCTTGATAAGGATTTATATCCGAATAGTCAAAAGTTTTAAATAATTTCCTGAGAGACAACAACAGTGTAGGAAGAGCCAGATTTTAAGTACTAGGCACAGGAAGGAGTTGAAACCAGAACCTAAGACCTTTCTTTTCAATTCTTTCCAACACTTAAAATGCCAGTCGGTAGAAACAGCAGACAAAAGATGCAAACCAACTATGTTTGAAACTGAAATCAGACTATAATATCAACGACAATAGTTTGTTTGTACACCTATTAGAATGCTGAGACAGAACAGCAACTAGCAAGACTGATCAGCCACTACAGCAAAATCAAATAGCACTGACTCAGAACTGGATAGAACAATACCCTGGCCTGGTACTTGGCTACAATAGAAAAACCATAGCTAGCTACTCTGAGCATTCTCCCTTCCCCATTCCTATGCTGTATGCTCTTGAAACAGAATCAGCTTCGCAGAAAAATCAAAAAACCTAACACCTTTTGAAAAATAAACAATGGGAATTATTAGCACTGGCCTTAACACTATCACTTAGTCACTCCTCTCTTGAAACCATTTCCTAACACTGCCACTTTTTTTCCTTCTTTCCTCACAGATAGTTCCCTCTTCATGAGCTCGACTTTTATTTTTCTGCTCATATTTCCAAAATGTGCACAACTCTGACGTGCTTTTGCTTACACCAACTGCCCACCTCTTGGACAAAGCCCAGGGTGCTGACTGTTTATCTCGCTATGGATGCTATTTACCCCCTGTCTTTATTACAGTCCACACCTCAAACAACCAAGAGAAAAAAGATAGCAAAACATGAAGAAAACTTGTAAAGTTGTGTTTGATCATATTTTTATCAATTCTAATTAGCCCACAACAATGGGGGAAGAGAAATGCTGTCTTAATTAAATTGGTATAATACCTCATATGGTGCTATATGCATTAATAACAGTCAATTAAGTATAATGGCTAATGATGATGGCAGCAAAACCAGTAAAAGAAGATTATATAAAATGCCTTGCTGGATTGTCAGGTGTCTGGCAGGCATATACTCAGTAAGTGCTGGTTGAACAAATTAATTAGCTAACTGGTAATAGAGATAACCTAGAAAATCCTAAGATTTCATTCAATTTTTTATTCTGGGTACCTCTTTTGGATATGCAGTCTTATTCAGTAGTTAGAAATGGCAAAATGTTTATCACTCCTGATAAATACGGACTAATGGGTATCTTTTAAGAAAGGTATGCATAAAGCTTCCTACCTGCTCTTCTATCATTTCTTTCAACATCAATACAAAACACAGGTATTCTCTCCTTTTTCTCCTTCTTTTCAGAGGAGGGATCTTCAAAAAAGTCTACATATGGAATGCTAATTTTCCATGCAGCAAGGTTTCGGGGAGTATTCGGTGTGCTCATAGCTTCCACTGGCGAATCATCTTCCATTACAACAATACCTTCTTCAATCTGGAAAAAAATCATCAGGAAAAACTTAATATTTCCAGGACCTTTAGACCTATAGCATATGAGATACAACTATAAAGTAATATATCCATATAAATTCTATAATTTGTTAATACTTTTCAAATTAGGTGAAAAGAAATTTTCTAATGAAAATGTAAACATAAAAAATTAAAACAAACAAGCTATTAGCATCAACTCCAGGCTTCATTACATCACCTATATATGAAAATTCAATAGAAACTAGAAAATAGACACTTTAGAGATTACTGAAAAAGATATTAAAAATACATAAATAAAAATATTTAACTTTGGTAAGCAAACCTTAATGTACTATTTTTCATTTAGGAATGTAAAATTTTATAAATCTTACAGTCATTGATGGAGATTGCACAGATAAACTGGATCTGTGCTATACCGCTGGTTACAAAATATACCAGCACAACCCTTCTGGAGTGTGTTTTCGCAATACGTATTTATAAAGAGCCATAAAACAGTTTCAACCAAGTAATTCCATTTCTAGGAATTTATTCCAATGTAAGCATTTATTCCAAATATTTTTTTTACCTGTGAAAAAGGCACAAGTATAAATATATCCACTGCAGCACTAAATAATATAAAATTGGAAAAACAGGAAGCCACCTCTATAGAATTAAGATTATTTTTTCATTTCCTGGATTCTAAAATTTTAATAATATAAAGTTTAAAATAAAAAATATTACTTGAAGAACAATTATTTTTAAAAAAATTTAAACATGTTCTAGAAATATACACACAGAAAGAAGGAAAAAACTGTCTCTACTTCATTAAATTGGAAGAGAACCTCTGAATTGGCACATTATAACACCTGATCACCGAGACATCTCTTATTCATGTTAAAGTGGGCAAAATATTACAGATAAAACACATCCATCTTGAACACATATTTTTAAGGTAATGAGTCAAAGGTTGTTGCACTTAAGAGATTTCTGAATAGCCTAGTCAGAGAAAACCAGTAGTGGAGAGGAATTTCCTTCCAGAATTCTGGCACCCTACCTTCACTCTCAGTTCTACTCTCTTCCCACACCTGGTAGCCACCTCTCTTCTAAGTGAGTTCTTTTCGTTCTTCACAAAGTCCCTTTGCAATTACCCCTTTTCCTGTTCTTGTCCTAAAATGGCTTTCCATAATTCCTAATAAGATGTTAGTGATCTTAGGAGGACTTCTTAATGCTCTGTTGAAAATAGAAAAATCTTCAAGGCCTAGAAAAATGAAATTTAAAAACTATAAAATGATAGATGTTGGTTTTTACTCTTTTGGGATGAGGCTATCTCCTTAAAAACCTAGACGAAAAGCAGAGAGAAGCCATGTGTGAGGGGAACGCCCTCTCCACTGCTGGGAATCTGAGGTACAGGGTAGCATTTTCCATGGTTATCACAGCTGTATTTTTGCTAATGGATTTGGCTTCTGAAAAGAGAGGGCAAAATGGATCATAAAATGATAAGAGAATTTGTTTAACAAGCTAAAAGCCAAAAAATGGGACATTCTTAAATAAAAAAGAAATTCTACCAAATCAACCTAGGAAACAAAATGGGAGAACAAAATTCTTAGCAACACAAAAATATCAGTGAAAGACAAAGGACAGGTTTTATAATTTATTATTATTACCATTTAAATGGTGTTTATACCAAAAAAGTCTCGAAAAAAATCTATAGGTCAATATTTCTCTAAGAATTTCCAGGGCTTCCTTTAATGTTATTTGAAAGTAAGTAAATATTGTAAACCAACATTTTATAAAAAGGAAAACCAAGTACATTTTCATTTTCATTTTTCATTTTTAAACAGATGTTCCCTCTACAAAGAGGATGGGGAATAAGGGAGGCAAAAAATAAAAGGCAAAGAGATGTTCCCCCTATTTCCCTGAGAAATACTGATGCTCCTCATCATTATCTTTTCCTATACGGAGATAACTGCCAACATACTAATGGGTATAATACGTTTCAGAAGTTTATTTGTAAATCAGTTCTGAACTTGGACAGAAATGTATTTTCAGACAGACCCAATCTTATTTAGTGGACTTTGGTTCCCAGGCCAGCATACATATGTCAATTTATCCATAATTTACATTCACAAAGTTATGAGAATTGATGGTATTATAATACTGTATAGTGCTTACTGTGCTTACTATGTGCTAGGCACTGTTCTAAGTGCTTCATATACATTATCTTGTTTAATCCTCACAACACCCCTCTATAAGCTAGATACTATTATTCCCCATTTCACATGTGAGAAAATGAAATTACCATAAAATTAAGCAATTTACCGAAGGTCATATAGCAAGGAGGCACTGCCACCAAATGATCACAAAGTTTCTAAAAGAAAACGTCTTCCAGGTCCGACTTTTGGATCACAAACCAGTTTAGCCCTGGCAGTGAGACTGGCAATTTTCCTTTCCTCTACTTCCCTTTCCACTAAAATTCCTAAACAAGACAAAGAAGATTCACCAAGGTCCCAAAGCTTAGAACTAGCACAGTGCCTTCTAAGTCCTAAGTGGCACCATCCTGGTCAAAACCCTATTTGCCCCACCTTTTCTTTTCAGAGTATTAGAGATAGGTTTGCCTTTTTCTCTTACTTTCCATTATTACTATCTTTGCTTCCAATCAAGAATTTCCTTCTTCCTTGGGCCACTACAAAACAGAACAAACTCTCTCAGCTTTTAAAGAATATCCTCCTGGGGGGGTCCAGCCCAGTGGCATCGTGATTAAGTTCGTGCACTCTGCTTCGGCAGCCCAGGGTTCACAGGTTCAAATCCTGGGCATAGACCAAAACACCACTCATCAAAGCCATGCTGTGGAGGCATCCCATATACAAAATAGAGGAAGAGGGGCACAGATATTAGCTCATTTTGCTGAGGAAGATTGGCAACAGATGTTAACTCAAGGCCAATCTTTCTCAGCAAAAAAAAAAAAAAAAATCCTCCTGGGGCTGGCCCTGTGGCCGAGAGGTTAAAGTTCCACACACTCCACTTCAGTGACCTGGGTTCACAGGTTTGGATCCCAGGTGTGGACCTATTCCACTCATCAGCCACGCTGTGGTGGAATCCCACATATAAAACAGAGGAAGATTGGAAGAGATGTTAGCTCAGGGCTAATCTCCTCACCAAAAAAATAACAACAAAAAATCCTCCTATTCTTGAAGCAAAAATATAGCTCGCATTTCAAGTAATTGGGAAGAACAAAAACTAAAAAGTACACCTGCCCCCATAAATGTTATGTTTTGAAAATTTCAAAACAACATGGGTAAATGCTTTTGTTATAATATTAAGCAGGGAGAGAGTAGAATAGCAAACTATATATTTAATATAGCTTAATTTACAGGGGTGGGAAGGGAAAGGTTTTTTTTTTTAAAAGAAAATCACCAAAATGTTAGTGGAAGTGGCAGGAATATGGGTGGTATTTTAATTTTTTTCTACTTTTCTATATTATTAAGAAACTGAGACTATACTACACTTAAAGTTACACATAAGTAAATGTTATTTTGAAAAAAGACTCCCTCCTCTGGTCTACTGTTTTCTACTCACACTTTTCAGGAAAAACAAGGGCATAAAGAGAAAAAAATGCTGTATTTAGATTATCTAAAAAGGAAAAAAATAAGATTTTCTTTCATTTAAATTGTTATGAAGAAGCAGTGAATCTTCTTAACAATTCATCAGTGTAATGGGACAGAGGTCAAAGGAAGAGGTAAAGAGGAAAAATCAGTTTACTATTCTCTCCCTTGTCTCCTCTTTCTTGGTCACTGCCAAGCCAATCACTACTATTCATCTCTTTTAAACCCAGGTTAGCGTATTTCTTAAGGGCAAAGTCTATGTCTTAATAATCTTTTTACCCCAGTGCTCAGAGTCATTAAAAAGCAAAATAAGAATCCAGGGTCTCTATTCAAAAAACATTTGTTAAACCAATGAAAAGTACAAATGAAACAATATCTGCCTTTAGGGAACTCACTAATTGGTAGGGAAGACAATCATAAACATGAATATGGTACATGCTTTAACATATGATCTAACAGGGGCACAAAGGAGGGAACGTTCAATTCTACCTGGGGACTCAGGTAAGGGTTTATGGGAAGCAGCTGGATTTTGAAAGACAAGTATGAATTTTCTAGGTAAACAAAGAAAAGGCATTTCAAGCAGGACAGCATGTACAAAGATACAGGGAAATAAAACAGCATGGTGGGTGTAACGTGCATATAAATCAACTGTGGATCTTATTAAAATGCATATTACGATTCAATAGATCTAGGATGAAGCCTGAGAGTCTGTATTTATAATAAGCTCCCAGGTAATGCTGATGCTGTTGATCCACAGATCACACTGAGTAGCAAGCGGTTAGAACATCTATTAACAACACAGTATGCCTAGACCATGTGGCTGGAAAGAGATAAGATCAGGATATGAAGTAGAATCCCACCAAAAGATGGTAAATGTTTGACTATTAGTAGTATCTCAGCTTAACAGAAACCATTCTGGCCTTAGTAAGACGTAACTTAGTGCTCCGGAATTTTAAAAATTAGATTAGCACCATGAAACTATAATAACTAATGAAAGAATGGAGAATATAAAGGAAGTCTGAAGTAAGAAGTAAGATAAAAGAAAGGGAAAATAACAAGTGAGCACATCCAATTTTTTATGCCATTGTAAGTCTGAAGTTATACATACGTCAAATCGAAGAATTTCTACTTACAAAGTCATCTTCACCTTCAGCTACACCATAATTAGGCAACATAGCTCCCTCCATTGTGGTGCTCTTGAATACTCCTTTAATTTTGCTACCTATTCTGCTGATTCCAAATGATTCTCCTCTTTTCTGTGTGCTCCTAATCAAGAACATAACAAATTATCATGATAGTCTACTTTACTGTAAACAATAATAAAGAAAAATCGTTGTGAAAAGGGTAAACTGAAGGTATAGCTAACATAACATTTTGGAGTTCTCAGTCATAGATTAAGTCTCAACGTCTCAGAAACCAAAAGTGACAGAACATTTAAAGTTTAAATTTAGAGGGATGAATAAATAGGGTAATATTTATTAACATTTGAAATTTACCTACTATTTAACTTTAAAACATTAACAGAACTAAAATGTTTAAAAGATGAGAGCCCTCTAGTGGTACATAGTTCTTACTGCCATCCTATTTTGAAATAAAAAATGTGGTAAAACCAACGTTCAAAACAGAATATCCATTTAGAATTGTACTGCTAAAATAACACAGTGTAACAGAAAAAAATATAAAACGATGACCTTCTCACTACTTCATTTTTAGGTGGAACTTAAAAGAAATTCTGTCCTCTATGACATTTTTAAGCAAACTTCAACTGTATAACCATATGAACACTCAAAAGAGGAAAGAAATATAAAACACATCTTACTTAACTTCAAAGTAATAAGAAGAAAATATAAAATGCCAAAGGGAAGGGTTAGCAAAGAGCATAGGGATAAAAGCAAATGTAGCCTAAGGAAGCAGTCTGCTCTGCCATATATACTAAATGCTGGTTTTGTAATTTTTTCAAAAATGAATGTCTAAAAGCAGAAATAGCTGGAAAACAACAAAAGAAGCCAAAAAGCAGCAAAGATTTCTTCCATTACAGCTACTGCCTCATGTTTCAAATAAAAATATAACTTTTATCCAATTTAAAACTCATGCTCACTATGTAATACTGCCCTTGAAACAGATACTCAAATAAAGATTATTTTAAAATCCAAGAAAGTTTGTTTTGAATGCTTAACTTAATAGATATCTATTATTCCTACAGGCAAATTCATTTACTGAAATAACACAACAATTACAGAAATAAAAGTAAACTGATCAAGTTTCAAATACACCAGGTATATTAGTGATGTATATTTTATACATATCCAAGGAGCAAATCAAACTTACTTTAAAACTGGAAAAATTCTAAAAGCCCAGGACCAGATGGCTTCCCTGGAGAATTTTATCAAACGTTCAAAGAAGATTTAGCACCTATCCTTCTCAAACTATTCCAAAAATAGAGGAAGATGGAATACTTCCCAACACATTCTATGAGGCCGACATCATGCTGATACCAAAGCCAGACAAGGACAATACAAAGAAGGAAAACTACAGGCCAATATCGCTGATGAACATAGACGCAAAAATCCTCAACAAAATATTGGCAAACCGAATACAGCAATACCTCAAAAAGATCATACACCACGATCAAGTGGGATTTATACCAGGGACACAGGGATGGTTCAACATCCGCAAATCAATCAACGTGATACACCACATTAACAAAATGAAGAATAAAAACCACATGATCATCTCAATCGATGCAGAGAAGGCATTCGACAAGATCCAGCATCCATTTATGATAAAAACTCTCAACAAAATGGGTATAGAAGGAAAGTACCTCAACATAATAAGGGCCATATATGACAAACCTACAGCAAACATCCTACTCAACGGGGAAAAACTGAAAGCCATTCCTTTGAGGACAGGAACAAGACAAGGGTGCCCACTCTCACCTCTCTTATTCAACATAGTACTGGAAGTTCTGGCCAGAGCAATTAGGCAAGAAAAAGGAATAAAAGGACTCCAAATAGGCAATGAAGAAGTGAAACTCTCACTATTTGCAGACGACATGATCCTATACATAGAAAACCCCAAAAATTCCATCGGAAAGCTACTAGAAACAATCAACAACTACAGTAAAGTGGCAGGGTATAAAATCAACTTACAAAAGTCAATTGCATTCCTATACACTAACGATGAAAAAACAGAAAGAGAACTCAAAAAGACAATCCCATTTACAATTGCAAAAAAGAGAATAAAATATCTGGGAATAAATTTAACCAAGGAGGTCAAAGACCTATACAATGAAAACTATAAGACACTATTGAAAGAAATCGAGGAAGACATAAAGAAATGGAAAAATATTCCATGCACATGGATTGGAAGAATAAATATAGTTAAAATGTCCATTCTACCTAAAGCAATCTACAGATTCAATGCAATCCCAATCAGAATCCCAATGTCATTCTTCACGGTAATAGAACAAAAACTACTGAAATTCGTATGGGGCAACAAAAGAGCCCGAATAGCTAAAGCAATCCTGAAAAAAAAGAACAAAGCTGGAGGCATCACAATCCCTGATTTCAAAATATACTATAAAGCTACAGTAATCAAAACAGCATGGTACTGGTACAAGAATAGACACACAGATCAATGGAACAGAATTGAAAGCCCAGAAATAAAACCACACACCTATGGACAGCTAATCTTCGACAAAGGAGCAAAGAACATACAATGGAGAGAGGGAAGTCTCTTCAATAAATGGTGCTGGGAAAATTGGACAGCAACATGCAAAAGAATGAAAGTAGACCATCTCCTATCGCCATATACAAAAATCAATTCAAAATGGATCAAAGACCTGAAAGTCAGACCTGAAACTATAAAACTCCTGGAAGAAAATATAGGCAGTACACTAATTGCGATTGGACATAAAGGGATCCTTTCAGATTCCATGTCTACCCAGACAAGGGAAACAAAAGAAAAAATAAACAAGTGGGACCTCATCAGACTAAAGAGCTTCTACAAGGCAAATGAAACCAGGATCAAAATGAATAAACAACCCACCAGCTGGGAGAAAATATTTGCAAATCGTTTGTCTGACAAGGGATTAATATCAGTAATATACAAAGATCTCATACAACTGAGCAACAAAAAAACAAACAACCCGATCAAAAAATGGGCAGAGGATATGAACAGACATTTTTCCAAGGAAGAGATACAGATGGCCAATAGACACATGAAAAGATGTTCAACATCACTAATCATCAGGGAAATGCAAATCAAAACTACACTGAGATATCACCTTACACCGGTTAGAATGGCTATAATCACCAACACAAAAAACAACAAATGCTGGAGAGGTTGTGGAGAAACGGGGACCCTCATTCACTGCTGGTGGGAATGCAAACTGGTGCAGCCTCTATGGAAAACAGTATGGAGAGTCCTCAAAAAATTAAAAATAGAAATACCGTATGATCCAGCAATACCACTCTTGGGCATCTACCCAATGGACGTGAAATCAACCATCACAAGAGGCGTATGCACCCCTATGTTCATTGCAGCATTATTCACTATAGCCAAGAAGTGGAAGCAACCTAAGTGTCCCTCAACTGAAGATTGGTTAAAGAAGATGTGGTATATACATACAATGGAATACTACTCAGCCATAAGAAAAGATACAATTGTCCCATTTGCAACAACATGGAGGGACCTAGAGGGTATTATGTTAAGTGGAATAAGCCAGAGAGAGAAGGACAGACACTGCATGAACTCACTCATATATGGAATATAAGTGAACACACGGACAGAGAGAACTGATAGGTGGTTACCAAGGGGAAGGGGGGTGGGGGGGGCACAAGGGGTGATGGGTTACATCCACAAGGTGACGGACAAACAAAAATGTACAACTAAAACCCCACAGTGTTATAAACTAAGACATCAATAAAAAAATAAATAAATAAATAAATAAATAAATAAACTGGAAAAATTCTAATAAGTAGTAAGTAGTAAAAAAAGGTACTTAAACTAGAAGATTATTTTGTTTAAACAAGCATGCAATGAGTGTTTTTTAAAAATCCAGAATTGTTAACACAATTCTCTCTGATAGAAGAAATGCTTCCAAAAACAAATATAAAAGTGTTGACAAATTTTACTAAAATCTCTAGAATCTACATAGATTATTCTAGTCTCTAGAACCTAGACAGATTATAAAACAATTGAGCTTTTTGAAATATGACATTTTTAAAAAATATCTCACTAAAAAATACTCAGAAATACAAAAATATTGTACCTCTTCCTTTAAAAAAAAGTTCTCTACACATAAATACTCTAAAAGTAATTCATCAAAATCAATAACAACAAAACAATGAGTCAATAGCCTTGAAAAGCTAGATACTAGCTTTTTCTTTTTATACTGACATTTTTATTTTCTGATGACATATATCATGCTATTTCAAAAAGAAGATATCTAGAATCAAAGTAGAGTTTAATTTTAAAGGAATATCCCAAATAGGTGACATAAAGGCAATAATAACACAGTGTTTCATTTTTTTCCTTTTTAGTTGTATTTATGTTGTTTTGAGTATACTTCCTGGACTTAAACAGATAATTCATACAGAAAAGAATCACATGCTGTCTCAAGACTTACCGAAAATCATCCAAACTTAGGCTACCTCTGCAATAACAGACATGTGAAATTATGTAAGAAAAGGAGAGAGAGAAAGCTCAGATATTAAACAACTTACACTTTAGAACACAAAACAAAATTTAAAAGTTTTAAAAGTTACACAGGTGGATAGCATTCATCTTTGCAAAGGGAAGGAATTCTTATGAATAGTATGATAAAGAAAAGAGAAACAAAGCACAACAGATAACTGTTTTTTGGGGTTTGGGAATATGAATTCTAGATCATTAAAAAAAGTTCTCAAAATCTCAATACGTCAGGAAAAGTAATTTTTGCCCTCATTTAGGCATACTATTTTTTTGATACAGTGGAAAATATGCAGACACTAAGTCACCAAAAACTTGGCACAGAAAACAAACTCGTATTTTCCAACACGGAATTCATGTCCTTATTAGATATAATTATGCATGCTTTACACGTTTTTAGTTTGAGTATTTTAAAAAGTATGTTTTAAGCTAAGAAGCAAAGTTAACAAAAGATCCCTAAATATTTTTTTAAGTTACGCTTTGAGTATGGAATAAAAAAGAATAAATTAACATTAATATGCATTAAATTTTTACTTTTAAAATACAATTAAATAGAATGTAGACATAAAATGTATGAATAAATATTTTAAGTCACTTAACAGCAAATTAGCAATGCTAAGAAAGTCTTTTATTTATTTTACATAGGTAAATGAATCATAAAGTTATCATATAAGCAGAGTTCTGACAAGACCAATGGTTAATATTAAAGTCAGGTCAATACAAAGAAAAACATACTTTAAAAGCCCATAACCAGTACCCAGAATGAAAAGAACCCATATTTTCTTACTGTTTATTTTACATTTTAAAGCTAGCAAAATTAGTGCCTTAATATACTGAAGACAACTAGGTATTCTCAAAGTGGCAAAGAAAGCCTTCCATCTCTGAAGTTATGATCCTGACTTAGATTTAGCTACTCAGCAGGCTTATAAAATCAAAGAACCGCTTACCCTTAAAATGGTCCTATATAGGCGTTTCATTAAGCTCAGGATCCTATTATGAGACTCCAAACATCCTAAGTCTATAAACAGGGATAAATTCCACCTGTTTCTCAAATGATGCTGGGAAATTTAATAAAAGTCTTGAAAAAATGTCCAAATGAAAGAAGTGCATGGATTGGGTGAAGAATGCTATTTTAAATAGCATGGATGGTATTTTTGTTAAATAAAGTCAATGTTTCACGGCTGTAATATACAAATTCTTAGGAAAAAGGAGTGATATTTTTACAATGAATCATAAAGATATTTTCCACCTTTCAGAAAAGTTATTACATGTATACCACTTATACTGAGGCATTGTGTAAGAATTAGTATTTAACATTCAAAAAAATCCAAATCTATTTCTACAACCCTTGGTTACGTCAAAAAATGCAAGATACTCTCCCCATGGCTAAGGCTTTCACATTTTTCTTTGTACTATCTATCCGAAAAACTACTCCATCTTCTGACCCATCTACTTCTCTCTCTGTACCACATCTCCAACTTATTTATATATTTATTAGATCCTTGCTCAGACATATTGGAAGGTGTTGAGAGCAACATGAATATCTATTCAATAGATTTAAAAATTTGATATCTGTGTCAATTTTGTATATATAACAATATAAAGACAAATTAAGACATTAATTATCCAGTTTATAAATGAATAAAGCTTCTCTTTTCTGTTACATTTCTTTAGGACATTTAGAGAGCCAGAAGAGAAAGGGAGAAAAACCCCTCCAATTTTTGTAACCAGTAATAATAAAAAGTAACAATAGAGTAAAAGTACCCTAATAAAAAGCACTCTCTGTGCAACAACATGGATGGACCTAGAGGGTATTATGTTAAGTGAAATAAGCCAGAGAAAGAAGGACAAACACCGCGTGATTTCACTCATATGTGGAATATAAACTAACACACGGACAGAGAGAACTGGTTGATGGTTACCAGGGGAAGGAGGCTGGGGGTGGGCACAAGGGGTGAAGGGATGCATCCATATGGTGACGGACAAATAATAACGTACAACTAAAACCCCACAATGTTATAATATTAAGACATCAATAAAAATGAAAAAAATAAAAATGAAAAAAAAGTACTCTCTGGAAAAAAACATTACTGTCTAAAATTGAGTTATCTGTGGATATCATTTATGCATGCAGTCCATAATCTCCAATAAAGCAGGTGATCAAGCACTTATACATATTAATTATGAGATTAACAAAGTAATGCTGTATATTTTGTTAATTTTTTCTAAAAGAACTTCAGGCATTTTCAGGTTACTATAGATAGTACAGTTCTAAAATTCATGAGTAAAATGTCTTGTCTACTTATGTAGCAATGGAACCATATATTCACAGAAAAATAGCTAAGAAAGACAATGATGCTATCACAAAATGATTAGCATCAAGTACAAAAACAAAACATACATATGATTGAATATACTTACCTGTTGAATTTTGAATTGCGTGTTGGTGACTCTGCACCTCTTAAAAGTTGTCTGAAATACTTCAAAAATAATTATGATTTATTAAACTAATATTTGATATTGAAACCCTACTTTACCTTACTATTTTTTCCTGTTTAAAGAAAATGTTATTTAAATCAAGTGAATGCAACCACAGTCAAATAGAGTAAGGATTAAAATATTCCAAATGGAGATATTCAGGCCAATTGATTTCCACAGGTCTGTAAATAACATATAAACAAGAAGAACAGGGTTTCTGCATTACCACAGTACTACAAAGCCACTAGGCATATGGCAAATCAGGTAGACCAATTTGGTCACAATCTACCTAGTCACATATATACAAAGATAGTTTTGGCATTGAGAATTGTTTTTATAATCAAATTCTAATCTTCATCAAGTTATGTAGAAAGGAGTATTCACTTTGTTAATTAATTATGTTTTATTTTTCTGTTTATTTTATTATTTGAATCACTCATCTAACTATATCAAAGCCACTATTAAATTTTGAAGAAAAATTCTCAAACAAGATTAATATTTTGACTTACCTCATCACTGTGGCAGAACATAGGAGTAAACACATTCTCCAAGAGAGAAAGTACATGTTCATATGCTTCAAAGAGACATCTCATAGTTTGAAGTTTCACAACATCCATATATGGTCCTTCAGCAACTATTAAAAAAAATTATATTGCAGAAATTGTTTGTGAATATCATAAATACATTCTATATTAGTTTAAAATTCATGACAGTCAAAGAGCATACAAACAGTCCTAAAACTATGTTTTGCAGAAAATACACTATACAGTGTAGAAGTCATACTAAAAATAGGAATTAAAAACACCAAGCCCAGTTCTGGTAAGTATTGCTGATGTGAATTGTGAACAAGTTTTTTCATCAAACCTTTCATCTTGTTAGTACAACAGGATAATGGCTGCCTGTGTATCTCACACAGCTGTTGCAACAATAAACAGAAAATACATGAGAAAATTCTGAAAACCGTAAAAGGGCCACAGAATTCATTCTCCTCATCATCTTTGACTTACTTTTTTGAATCTCCTCTACAATGAAGGGATCAAATCGAATTTTGTCAATACTTTCATCCAAACAATATGTTTTATAAATCTTCTGCAACTCCTCATGAAGAGACAGCATTTCATCATTTGATAACTCTGGTCGCAAAATTCTATCATTGAATTCCTCTAGCAAATTAGGAAAGAGTAAGAAAAAAATGAATTATTTTGATATAAAACTATTCATGAAAACTTCATGTTCCCAGTTTAATTGGAATCAATATTCAAAGCAGCAATTATAAACAATCTATCCATCACTGCAAGCTTTTTAAAAAGATTTAATTGGGAGTAAAATAACTAAGAGGAAAAAGAAATTCAGTAAACCAAATATTTCATATACTAATATTAAATATGTAAATACATAATACAAATTTTCTAAAATTTAGAATAGTAAACATATTTCTAAAATTTTCTTTAAAGAACATACTGGATTAATTTCTTATACCAAGGGTCTTTAATATTTTGAAATCTGATTCACTAAATAACAATGAAAACCAAGGTTTTTTTGAGTTCCAGTCAATGTTTTTAAACAATATTTCCTTCCACTGTAGAGGCTACAGCTACAAACCAGTGATGGAGCTGATAGTCTGAATAAATGATCTTTTTTCTAAAATGACAGATGATAACATTAGGATAGTCAAAATATTGATTGCTTTGTTTTTATTACAAGAGGTGTTAATACGGAGTTTACCCCTTAATCCTTAATTATCACAATGTTTCAGAGAGGAAAGGAAAGAGTTTTAAAAAAAGGAAAAAACTTGAACAGAACATATAAGATCTTTGGGACAAGAGCAAATTCATATATTGGAGTCTCAAAAGGAAAGGAGAGAGAAAATGAGGCAGAATATTTGAAGAGATAACAGCCAAGAATTCTCAAAAATGATGAACAACAACAACCCACATATCCAAGACTCTTAGTAAAATCCAAGCAGAATAAATAAAAAGAAAACTACACATTATAGTCAAATTGCTGAAAACTAAAAATAAAGAGAAAATTGTACAACCTGTCAGTGAGAAAGGGTACATATTATATACAAGGGACCAAATATAAGATGGAAGTTAATATCTCATTAGAAACAACAGCATTGTCCAAAAGACAATGGAATAATGACTTTAAAGTGCTGAAAGAAAAAACTACCAGTCTAAAATTCTATATATGGTGAAAATATTCTCCAAAAATGAAGACAAGAGGCTGGCCAGGTGGCATAGTGGTTAGGTTCGCAGGCTCCACTTTGGTGGCCCAGGGTTTGCAGGTTCAGATCCCTAGTGCAGACATGT
Source organism: Tapirus indicus (assembly GCA_031878705.1). NCBI lineage: Eukaryota > Metazoa > Chordata > Mammalia > Perissodactyla > Tapiridae > Tapirus > Tapirus indicus. The sequence continues at coordinate 12,025,717 of CM062933.1, forward strand.
GCACCATTCATCAAGCTATGCTGTGGCGGCATCCCACATACAAAATAGAGGAAGATGGGCACAGATGTTAGCTCAGGGCCAATCTTCCTTACCAAACAAAAAAAAGAAGATAAAATAAACATCTTTTCAGAGAGATGAAAGCTAAGAGAATTTACCTCCAGCAGATTGGTACTACAAGAAATGTGAACACTGTTCCTGAAGCTGTAAAATATTTTTAAATGAAGACTGTGACAAATGAAAGATGTTTGGTGTAATGTCTGAGCAACCACTAAAGAAACACATAAATTAAAAGTCAATAGAGGAGACAAAATGGAATACTAAAAAATATTCAAGCAGCCCAAAGAAAGGCAAGAAAGGAGAAAAAGAAGAACAAAGAATATATGGAACAAATACAAAACAAACACCAAGACCTAACAATAAACATACAATAATTACATTAAGCGTAAATGTACTACACCTGCTCAGTGAGAAAGCAAAGATTATCAAACTAAATTTTTCTTAAAAAGGAACATTCAACTATATGCTGTTTACAAGAAATACATTAAACACTTTAATCATATGGGAAAAGATATACAATGCAAACCCAAGTGTAAAGAAAGATGGTGTAGCTATATTAATATCAAACAAAGTAGACTTCAAGACAGAGAATTATCAAAGATAAAGAAGAGCATTTTATAACGATAAAAGGACAAATTCATTAAGAAGACAGCATTGTAAATGTGTCTGCACCTAATAATAAAGTTCAAAATACATGGGAAAAAAATTAACAAAACTAAAAGGAGAAAAACCAAATCCATTAAAAAAATCAGAAAGAGTAAAGAATATTTGAATACAATCCATCAATTTAACCTAAATGACATTTATAGAACACTACCCAACACAGCAAAACAGGTGTTCTTCTAACATGCACATGGAACATTTATTAAGACAGACCATATGGATCGGCCATAAAACAAATTTCAATAAATTTCAAAGGACTGAAATCACACAGATTATGTTCTCTAAGCAGAACAGTATTAAATTAGAAATCAATCACAATAAGATATCTCGAAAATCCCCAAATGTTTGTAAATTTAATAATACACTTCAAAATAACCCAATGGTCACAGAATAAACCACAGGGAAATTTTAAAATATTTCAAACTGAATGACAATAAAAAACATAACACCAAAAAATAGCAATTCATAAGAGAGAAATTTATAGTTTTAAATGCCTATGTTAAGAAAGAAGACAAGTGTACAAATTGATCATCAGTGCTTTCATCTTAAGAAACCAGAAAAATAAGTGCAAACCAAACTCAAGGGAAGTAGAAGAAAGGAAATAATAAAAATAAAAGCAGAAAATCAGCAAATCAAAAATATTAATAGATTTGATAAACCCCAAGTAATATATATTGAGAAAAAAGAAAGTACAAATTATGAATAAAGAGGGGACATCACTACAGCTCCATAATAAGAGAACGTGAGGAATAACTCGGTAATAATAAAATAGGTTACTGAGATGCACTAAAAGCATTCAAAAAAATTCAAATATCCCTTCATGATAAAAACTCTCAGAAAACCAGGAACAGATACCTACAAAAAACCCAGACTAATACACTTAATGGTACAACACTAAATGATTTCCCCCTAAGATCAGAAACAAAGCAAGGATGTCAGTTCTCACCACTTCAATTCTTGTAGTGAAGGTCCTAGCTATTGCAACAGGCAAGAAAAAGAAATAAAAGGCATAAATATTATAAAGAAAAAAGTAAAACTGTGTATTCACAGATGACATGATTGTGTATATAGGAGATCTACAAAAAAGCTACTAGAACTAACAAGTGAATTTAGCAGTGTCACAGGATACAAAGCCAATATGCAAGAAATCAATTCTATTTCTGTATATTACCAACAAACAATTTAAAAAATTATATTAAATACCACATGCAAATACATCCAAAAACATAGAAATCTACCATGAAAACTACAAAATATTATGGAGAGAAATTAAATAAGACTGAAATGAATGGAAAAATAGACCATGTTCATGCATTGGAAATCTAAATACTACTGGAATGTCATTATTCCCCAAGTTGATCTATAGATTCAATGCGATCCCAATCAAAAAATCCAAGCTGGCTTTGTGTGTGTGTGTGTGTCTGTGAGAAAACTGGCAATCTGATTCTAAGATTTATACAGATATGCAAAGAATCTAGAATAGCCAAAACAATCTTGAAAAAGAACCACCTGATTTCAAGAGTTACTATATAATCAAAGTACTAAGACTGTGGTACTGGCCAAAAAAAAAGACATATGTGTCAATGGAAAAGAACAGAATCCAGAAACAGACCCACACATACATGGTTCAATGATTCGACAAAGATGCCAAAATAATTAAAGATGGGAAAGAAATGCTTCTTCAAAAAATGGGTATTGGAAAAACTGGATATCCATATATGGGAAAACACGAACCAAACAAAAATTATTTCAAGATAGATCACAAACCTACATGTAAAATATGAAAGTATAATGCTTCTAGAGAAAAACAGGTAAATATCACCTTGACTTAGGGTAGGCAAAGATTTCTTATGCAAGTCTCAGAAAGGACTAACCATAAAATTAAAAATAGATAAACTGAATTTCATCAAAATTAAAAAGTTCTACTCATCAAAAGACACTATTCAGAAAAATCAAAAGACAAGCCATAATCTGGAAGAAAATATTCATAATACTTATATCTGACAAAAGACTAGTATCTAGAATATATAAAGAACTCCTATAATTTGATGACAAAAAGGAAAACAATTCAATAAAAAATAGGCAAAAGACTTAATTAAACCCTTTCAGAGAAAGATCAAATGGCCAATAAGCATATGATAAAGTGTTCAACACCATTAGTTATTAGAGAAATGCAAATTAAAAGCATAACAAGACACCAACATATACCCACTAAAATTAAAAAGATAAACACTGTCAAATTTTGGCAAAGATGTGGAGCAACCAGAAATTGCACACATTGCTAGGGGAGTAAAACAGTACCAGTTTGGAAAACAATTTGGCAGTTTCTTACAAAATTAAACATGTATCTACCCTGTGACCCAGCAATCTACTTCCAGTTATTAAATATATGCCCAATAGAAAGCCTTCTACAAGAATGTTCATAGCAGCTTTATTCCTAATAGCCCAAAAGTGAAAGCAGTCCAGATATCCACCTACAAGGAGAATAGACAAAGAACCCGTGGTATACTCATACAAAAGAATACTCAGCAATAAAAAAGAGCAAACTACTCATCTACACAACAACATGGATCAATCTTAAAATGCACTGTCCTGAATCAAAGAAGCCAGGTACAAAAGAGTACATACTATGTGATTCCATTTATATAAGGAAATTGTACAGGCAAAACTAATCTGTGGTGAGAGAAATGGGACCAGTGATTGCTTTGGCAGGAGAGGGAACAGGGGTGGATCATTTGGGAAGGGCCCTAGGGGAACTTTCTGGGGTGATGGAAATGTTCTATATCTTGATAAAGGTGTAGGTTACATAGGTGTACAGATGTGTCAAAACTAATCAAACTGTACATTTAAGTTCTATGAGTTTCACTGTGTAAATTATACCTGAATTTTTTAAAAGTTACATTTAAAAAAGAAATTAGGTACATTAAAAAATTAATCTTTTCACAGAGTCCATAAAGTGTCTCATAAATCCAATAATGCAAGATGTTATAGAGCTTATAATCAAAATAAAATATTTTTATATCTGATTATTTAATCAAAATAATCCTTTAAAACTGTGACATAGTGCTATTACTATGGGCTCATGATTGGGTCTTTAATATATTTTCATTATACTGAATTTTTAGTATTTTTTTTCTGCTAAAAAGATTTGGTTGAAGTCAGTTATAGATTATGTCCCCATCTGGAAAGGAGTGAACACTTGAGAAACAATCCATAGGTGCTCTTAGAATATCTTTTAAATAGAAGTCCAATGATAGACAACAACTACAACATTGGATCTGATCTCAATGGTCAAGTATATTAAAAAGTTTAAAAATGATTTTGGTAAAGTAGATAGGTAAGCCTCACCCACAGTCAGACAAATTTGCAACACATGCACCGCTCCTTCTTGTTTCAGAAAGTTCATAAAACGAAATAAAAGATCTTGTTGCTCTCTGATTTGCTTCAATTCTAACTTCAGCACCTTGATAAAATATGGGAGGAAGAGTAAGTTAAAACTATACAAATACATGATAAAATTGTTTATATCAAAAGTAATATAAGTTATTGCTTAAAATACTTACAGATGGCTTTTTATTTCTAGGTTCTGCAAATTTCTGCAAGAATGGAACCAAAGGGGAAGGTGGTTCAGTAGCTTTTTCAGGCTTTGAAGAAAGAGAATTAATTAATTCAATAAAATTGTCATTTGATTTGACAGATATGAATCAAAATTCAATGCAATCTGAAGTGTTTTCTAGTATATTCAATACTCACTGGACTGTCATCTATGAAGATGATCAGCAAATGATTCACAGTATCCTAACAGAAAATAGTAAACATAAGTCAAAATAATTCAATGACTGCATTCTGTCCAGAATTCTCAAAGCTTTTATCATATTATGAAAATTTCTGGAAAAACGAAGAAACAAATGGAGCAGTGGCAAAGCATCTGCACTTATGTAACACAGAGGGATTTTTTAAAAATCTACAATTCAGGGTCTCACCTTTCGTGAAAACGGACAAAGAAAACTTATTCTGACTTTGGCATTTAAAATGTTTATAAATTATTCCTGTTTCTTCAAAATATTACTGGATTAAAAGTAAAAGCAACTCAAGTGTCCATCAACAGATGAATGAAGAAGCAAAATGTGGTATATACCTACAATGGAGTATTATTCAGCCTTGAAAAGGAAGGAAATTCTGATATATAACACAACATGGATGAACCTTGAGGACAGTATACTAAGTGAAATAAGTCAGTCACAAAAAAGACAAATACTGCACTTATATGAGGTACCTAGAATAGTCAAATTTATAGAGACAGGAATTTGAGTGGTGGCTGCCAGGGGCTAGGGAGGAAGGAGGAATGGAGAATTATTGTTTAATGGGTATAAAGTTTGTTTTCTTAAGAAAAGAGTTCTGGAGATTGGGTAGTGGTGACAGTTGTTCAACAATATGAATGTACATAATAGTACTGAACTGCACATATAAAAACATTTAAAATGATAAATCTTACATTATATGTATTTTACCACAATTAAAGAAAAAATTTTTTTAAGTCTTACTGGATCAGCTAGGAAATCCAAAGAAGGAAGGAACACGGAACCAGAGAGGATCTCTCTTAAAAGTAAGGTCAGGGATCTGGAAAAAGAAGTAACATTGTATACATTTAGTAATTTACATCAGTTCTTACCTGGGGATCTTGCTAAAATGCAGACTATGATTCAGGAGGTCTGGGATGTGCCACAAGATTCTGCATTTCTAACAAGCTCCCAAGCAATGTTCACGCTACTGGTCCACAGACCACACCTGGAGTCCTTTGGCTAAAAGAGAATACTATTTAAGAGAAAAAACCATTTCCTTAGCAGGAGGGACTTGGGTGAGTATTAGAAAACACTTCCTACCTCCGAATATTTAAAATATTTAATGTATTTTTAAATTAATGTTTAAAGCTAATATGTTTAATAGTATAATAAATTATTTTGTAATTATAACATTTACACTAATATTATAAATGAATTTGTTTAAAGTAAAAGTATTTTATTAAAATATTAAAACTTTTAAATAAAATAAAGTAATATTTAAAGTACATCACTAAAAAGAAGCCATGGTTTCTCCTCTAAGGATTATGAGGGTAAGAATAATGAGTTAACTTTAGGAAATAATCCCAACACTCTCCTGCCAGAACAAGGGAGGATGGATTAAACGACCTCTAATTATTCTTCCCAGGTAGATACCTTAAACCTCAAACTTGTCTGTATAGTTTATTCAAAATGTTTCTGCTGGTGAGTCATAATGTGCATGTCTTTAAAAAGGAACACTACAGAAGTAACAAAGTATAATGATCTCAAATAAGAAAATTAATTTTATTCATATTTATCTTTGATTTCCCAAGATCAATTTCCAAAAAAAAATTCTAAGCAACACAACACATCATGAATACTTAGCACCTAAAATGACATTTTAAGACCTGACAAATTATATTTCTTAAATGAAAAATTATTCACATCACAGGCTAACCTCAAGTTTTAGTGTTCTCCTACTATGCTCAAGAATAGCAATATACATATGGTATGGTATGCAAATACTGCTATGACATTTTCCAGTCTATTTATACCTGCAGTCTGTTGCTTTAGGAGGCAAAATATAAGGAAAAAGTAGTTCAGTAAGTTTCCTTAAATAGTGTAATTCATCTCTTCGACTCCTCAAAGCCACATGAAGCTCTGGACCATATTCTTCTAAAGCAGCTTGCTGTAAAAACTCTATATTTTCTACTATAAACAGAGATAAAAAAATAAAAATTTAAAGAAGTTAAGCAACATTAAATCTCTTTAGCCATTTCCACTAACAAACAGAAAATCATTTGTTAGTAGTAGTCATTTCTTTTCCAGACTTCCTTTCTGAATATATATTTCCAATATATATTCTACTGGGAAATTTTTCAAGAACAGGATATAAGGAGAGTAATTATCCTCTCTGCTGGAAGTTTTTAAATTTTGCAACAAATTGATAAAAAGATCCTTTCCCCCTTGGCAAACAAAAATTTAAACTCATGTCACTACTTTACAAATTATATTAAACAAAACCAAATGTTTAAAAGAGTGGAAAGAACTATAGAAAACACCTAAACACACACAAAGCTTTTGTTATCAAATGTTACATCTTGTTTATCCTCTGCAAATACAAAAAAAAAGTTCTTAAAATTCTTTACTGTCTCTTGTTTCACATCAAAATCATTCAGGCAACCTTTTAAAGCAATTATAGTATAGAAACTGGCTTCCATGGTTAAGTACTCTATCTTCTGCCCAGAGTATAGGACACAAGACGTACAGAACTGTGTAAGGTGGAAGTCCATGGACAGATAGATTACTTAATAAATAACTGATGATAAAAGTTATATTAACAAAAAGTTTTCTTAAAACACCAAGCACTAAACTAATATTTTAAAACTTAAAAGTAATAGTAATGCCACCCCATTTTATAGACCTCCAAAGACTAGGAGAAAAACAAGTCATGCTTTCCCCTAACTGCATTCTGTGCACTTATATGGTTAACAAATTACTGGAAAGAATTTCAGTTGAAAAAGAATACTCTCACAGCATTTGTGAATATATCAGCTAATCTACCAATACTCATACTTAGATATTTAAGGTGAAAGATGGTATATAAAAACAAAATCACTCAAACTTTGTAGTACAAAACTATATTACCTTTCTGACTGGCTTTAACTATCACTTCTATATGCTTCATTGCTGCTTTTAATAGTTTCTTGGTTATAATAGATGGAATATCCACCTAGAAAAATCCAACATTAAAATAAAACTTTTAAAATAATTATCACTAAGTTACAATGGCAGGAACACTATATTTAAGATACTGGAACACACGATCTTAAAAATTAGAGTTATTATTTGGAATCTTCCAAAAACATAATTTAAAAGCACTTTATATTCTTGGATAATTACTAACCGTAACTTTAACAGTTTTTCTACCACAGTAATGAAAATATGTCTTAATATGCATACCCTAATTATTAAATTATTTTCACAAATAATATCTTTATTTTTGACTTATTTCTTTAATATGTTTGTTTTAAATGCATTAAAAAAAAACTCAACTTATCCCTTTGAGGCTGTAAATCTGTGTTTACTAAAGTTACTTGAAAATGAAACTTTTCATTCAGCTTACAAGATAAATCCTGTTTTAAGATATATGGAAGCATTCTATTTTGGAATAATATTAAGTTCATCATTCCCCACAGACATTTTTCAACTTAAAGGGGGGAAACTGTAGTGACTATGGTAGGTTAATGAGAGAGGGTTGAGGGCTTACATGTACACGCATAAAAGAAAGAAAAAATAAAACAACTGAAAATAAACTGCAAATAAAATGAATCACCAAAAGCATGTTTACTGGACTTCAACAGGCTTATCTTCCACCACAAAACTCAACACATTGTTTTCCCTTATAAAAGGCATGAGAAAATTACATCATGATAGTGTGAAGTTCCACGTTAACTTTTCTCTCTTTTTTTTTTTTTTTTTGTGGGGAAGACGAGCCCTGAGCTAACATCCGTTGCCAATCCTCCCCTTTTTGCTGAGAAAGACTGGCGCTGGGCTAACATCCGTGCCCATCTTCCTCCACGTTATATGGGACGCCGCCACAGCATGGCTGACAGGCAGTGCGTCGGCGGGGGCCCGGGATCCGAACTCGCGAACCCTGGGCTGCCAAGCGCGAACTAAACCACTGCGGCACCGGGCGGCCCCTAACTTTTCTCTTCTTTTTAAATTCCATATTAAGGAAGAGAAAAAAAAAATCACAGGCTGATAAATCTAATAAGTATGATGGATCATAGGCTCCCAATTTTTAGTGATTTACTAGTAAAACCCAGAGCAGTTTACAAATATCTTTTGGCTGTATAAGATCAAACATGATCAATAAGAGGGGATATTTTCACTAGTAGTATGTGTTACAAAATAACATTACTCTTCATTTATCCCTGGCCTCTTGGTGCTCGATGATTATATTTTACTCATATTTATCAAATAAATGTATGTTTCAGTTTTCAAACACTTTATAAACTCTTCTTAGAATACTCATGAAAATTTTCATTTGTAAGTTCCATTTTACAGACTTTGGGTCAGAATCAAAATGTTAAAATAATGGGCTTATCACTAAACTCTGATTTAAAAAAAAAAAACAAACATTGTGGACCTGAAACAACTCTTTGTTTTCACTATCCCCAAACTGTCAATTTACATTATCCAGGTAATGGTAACAAGGATGGAACATTGTACTAGAAATAAGATGACCCAGGCCTAATCCTTTGCCCATTAACTACCTCTGACACTTTGCCAAAGTTACTAGTTTTTCATAAAATGGGTATGATAACGATCCATTTATCTCCTAGGATAATGATGCAGATAAAATATAAGGAAAGAGGTGACGTCAGCATCATGGCGGAGTGAGATTCCCTCTTTGAATCTGTGCCCCCTAAGACACAACGAAAATATCATTTGCATTCCAACAGAGCTCAATCAAACACTACAAAGGACTTCTAAGAAACCCCTGCTGCCATACATCAGACGATGGAGGCGCGGGAAGCCCAAAAGGACCGAGGAGAGGTAAGAAGTGGTACTCCCCTCCCCAATCCATCGGCAAAGACAGCACGGCTCGCAGACAGAGGGGCAAGGGGCGGCCCAAGCAGTGAAAACTACCACCCTCCAGGAGCTCTCACAGATTGTGGATAGATCCCCACTGGGAAGCGACGACGGACTGTTTAGGGGGTGTAGCAAACACACCAAGAGAGCCAGAAAGGAAACCCCTGGGTCGAGTGGGAGAAAGAGAGAACCGCTCCCCACACACACCCCGCGTTTCAGCATAATCCCTCCCGGGGCTGCAGCGGGCTCAGAGCACACCGCTCGTGCCCTCCATCCAGCAGCAGCAGGTGGAAAATGCAGGACCAACTTCAACATGAGAGGAAAAAATAAGGCGGTCGGATCATTGCGACAATTTGTTATGGCTACAGACCAAAAGGAAAATGACAAACACCCAGAAACCAACCCTGAAGGCACAGAATTTGATAACCTGAATGACAGAGAATTCAAAATAGCTATCATAAACAAACTCAACGAAATACAAGAGAACACACAGAAACAAATCAACAAATTCAGGGATTTCGTCACAAAAGAGATTGAAACCATAAAGAAAAACCAATCAGAATTATTGCAGATGAAAAACAAAATCAACAAGATAGTGGAAAAAATGGAGTCTTTAAAGAGCAGAACTGACAATATGGAGGAACGAATTAGCACTATTGAGGATAGCCACGCAGAAATGCTCCAGATAGAGGAGGAGAGAGAGCTAAGACTAAAAAGAAATGAAGAAATTCTTCGAGAAATATCAGACTCAATGAGGAAAAGCAACATAAGGATAATAGGTATTCCAGAAGGAGAAGAAAGAGAAAAAGGAGCAGAGAGTTTGTTCAAAGAAATAATAGCTGAGAACTTCCCCAACCTAGGGAACAAGAGGGAAATAACGGTGAATGAAATCAAGAGATCACCTAAATATATAAACAGGAATAAAAAATCATCTCACCACATAGTAGCAAAGTTGAAAAATACCCATGACAAGGAAATAATATTAAGGGCAGCTAAACAAAAAAACAAAATAACATACAAAGGAAACCCCATCAGGATCTCAACTGATTTCTTGACAGAAACTCTACAGGCTAGGAGAGACTGGAATGATATATTCAAAATCATGAAAGACAAAAACCTTCAGCCAAGAATACTCTATACAGCAAAAATATCCTTCAAATAGGATGGAGAAATAATAACTCTCCCTGATAAAAAAAAGCTAAGAGAGTTCGTCATCACAAGACCCCCACTACAAAAAATGCTCAAGAAGGCCCTCAGGCCTGAACAAAAACAAATGAGAAAGGGGATACAAAAGTTTCAGCAAGGAGAAAAGCAAGGAGACTAAACCAGAACAAACTACAGTTGGATAACATCAAAAATTAATTCAAGCTCATCACTGGAAACACACATTCACAACACAAGATGGAATAAAGAGATAACAAATAAGGAGGGGAAGAGGTAAGGGATTGAATCAACGCAGCCTCAGGAAAAAGGAGGCATCTGAAAATGTACTATCTTATCCAGGAGATTGCTTATATAAACCTCACAGTAACCACTAAACAAATAACCAGAAGAGAACCACACATGACAAATAAAGAGAAAACCAAGAGAATGAGCATGCAGAAATACCAAATGGAACTTGCAGTCCGAAACACAAGTGACAAGAAATGAAGGAAATGCAAAAGAACCAGAAAATGAACAATAAAATAGCAACATTAAACCCTCATATATCAATAATCACTCTAAATGAAAATGGATTGAATTCTCCAATCAAAAGACACAGAGTGGCAGGATGGATTAAAAACCAAGATCCAACAATTTGCTGCCTCCAGGAAACACATCTCAGCTCTAAAGACAAACACAGACTCAAAATAAAAGGATGGAAAACAATACTCCAAGCTAATGGCAAACAAAAGAAAGCAGGAGTAGTCATACTTATATCAGACAAAGTAGACTTCAAGATAAAAAAGGTAATGAGAGACAAAGAAGGGCAATATATAATGATAAAAGGGACACTTCACCAAGAAGACATAACAATCATAAATATCTATGCACCCAACACAGGAGCACCAAAGTACATAAAACAACTGCTAAAAAACCTAAAAGGAGATATTAACAGTAACACAATAATAGTAGGGGATCTTAACACCCCCCTTACATCAATGGATAGATCATCCAGACAAAATGTCAATAAGGAAATAATGGACTTAAACGAAAAACTAGACACAATGGACTTAATAGATATATAGAGAGCACTCCACCCAAAAACAGCAGAGTACACATTCTTCTCAAGTGCACATGAAACATTCTCAAGGATAGATCATATATTAGGAAACAAGGCAAACCTCTGTAAATTTAAGAAGATTGAAATCATTACAAGCATCTTTTCTGATCATAACGCAGTGAAACTAGAAATCAACTGCAAGGAAATAACTAGGAAAGGCGACAAAGATGTGGAGACTAAACAACATGCTACTGAACAACCAATGGGTCATTGATGAAATTAAAGGAGAAATCAAAAGCTATCTAGAGACAAATGAAAAGGAAAATACACCATACCAACTCATATGGGACGCAGCAAAAGTGGTCCTGAGAGGGAAATTCATAGCAATACAAGCCCACCTTAACAAACAAGAAAAATCACAAATAAATAAACTTAAATTGCACCTAACAGAATTAGAAAAAGAAGAACAGACAAAGCCCCGAATCAGCAGGAGGGAAATAATAAAAATCAGAGCAGAAATAAATGAAATTGAAACCAAAGAAACAGTAGAAAGGATCAATGAAACAAAGAGCTGGTTCTTTGAGAAGATAAATAAAATTGACAAACCCTTAGCCAGACTCACTAAGAAAAAAAGGGAGAAGACTCAAATAAATAAAATTAGAAATGAAAGAGGAGAAATTACAACAGATACCACAGAAATACAAGGGATTATTAGGGAATACTATGAAAAACTTTACGCCAACAAGTTGGACAACCTAAAGGAAATGGACAAATTCTTGGACGCGTACAACCTCCCCAAACTGAATCAAGAAGAAATAGAGACTCTGAATAGACCCATCACAAGTAAAGAGATTGAAACAGTAATCAAAAACCTCCCAAAAAATAAAAGCCCAGGACCAGATGGCTTCCCTGGAGAATTTTACCACACATTCAAAGAAAATTTAGCACCTATCCTTCTCAAACTATTCCAAAAATAGAGGAAGATGGAATACTTCCCAACACATTCTATGAGGCCAACATCACCCTGATACCGAAGCCAGACAAGGACAATACAGAGAAGGAAAACTACAGGCCAATATCACTGATGAACATAGATGCAAAAATCCTCAACAAAATATTGGCAAACCGAATACAGTAATACCTCAAAAAGATCATACACCATGATCAAGTGGGATTTATACCAGGGACACAGGGATGGTTCAACATGTGCAAATCAATCAACGTAATACACCACTTTAACAAAATGAAGAATAAAAACCACATGATCATCTCAATCGATGCAGAGAAGGCATTTGACAAGATCCAACATCCATTTATGATAAAAACTCTCAACAAAATGGGTACAGAAGGAAAGTACCTCAACATAATAAGGGCCATATATGACAAACCTACAGCTAACATCCTACTCAACGGGGAAAAACTGAAAGCCATTCCTTTGAGGACAGGAACAAGACAAGGGTGCCCACTCTCACCGCTCCTATTCAACATAGTACTGGAAGTTCTGGCCAGAGCAATTAGGCAAGAAAAAGGAACAAAAGGACTCCAAATAGGCAATGAAGAAGTGAAACTCTCACTATTTGCAGACGACATGATCTTATACATAGAAAACCCAAAAAATTCCATCGGAAAACTACTAGAAATAATCAACAACTACAGTAAAGTGGCAGGGTATAAAATCAACTTACAAAAATCAATTGCATTTCTATACACTAATGATGAACCAACAGAAAGAGAACTCAAAAAGACAATCCCATTTACAATTGCAACAAAAAGAATAAAATATCTGGGAATAAATTTAACCAAGGAGGTCAAAGACCTATACAATGAAAACTATAAGACACTATTGAAAGAAATCGAGGAAGACATAAAGAAATGGAAAAATATTCCATGCACATGGATGGGAAGAATAAATACAGTTAAAATGTCCATTCTACCTAAAGCAATCTACAGATTCAATGCAATCCCAATCAGAATCCCAATGTCATTCTTCACGGTAATAGAACAAAAAATACTGAAATTCATATGGGAAAACAAAAGACCCCGAATAGCTAAAGCAATTCTAAAAGAAAAAAACAAAGCTGGAGGCATCACAATCTGATTTCAAAATATACTATAAAGCTATAGTAATCAAAACAGCATGGTACTGGTACAAGAATAGACACACAGATCAATGGAATAGAATTGAAAGCCCAGAAATAAAACCACACACCTATGGACAGCTAATCTTCAACAAAGGAGCAAAGAACATACAATGGAGAGAGGGAAGTCTCTTCAACAAATGGTGCTGGGAAAATTGGACAGCAACATGCAAAAGAATGAAAGTAGACCATCTCCTATCGCCATATACAAAAATCAATTCAAAATGGATCAAGGACCTGAAAGTGAGACCTGAAACTATAAAACTCCTGGAAGAAAATATAGGCAGTACACTAATTGAGATTGGACATAAAGGGATCCTTTCAGATTCCATGTCTACTCGGACAAGGGAAACAAAAGAAAAAATAAACAAGTGGGACCTCATCAGACTACAGAGCTTGTACAAGGCAAATGAAACCAGGATCAAAATGAATAAACAACCCACCAGCTGGGAGAAAATATTTGCAAATCGTTTGTCCGACAAGGGATTAATCTCAGTAATATATAAAGATCTCATACAACTGAGCAACAAAAAAACAAACAACCCCATCGAAAAATGGGCAGAGGATATGAACAGACATTTTTCCAAGGAAGAGATACAGATGGCCAATAGACACATGAAAAGATGTTCAACATCACTAATCATCAGGGAAATGCAAATCAAAACTACACTAAGATATCACCTTACACCCATTAGAATGGCTATAATCACAAAGACAAATAACAACAAATGCTGGAGAGGATGTGGAGAAACGGGGACCCTCATTCACTGCTGGTGGGAATGCAAACTGGTGCAGCCTCTATGGAAAACAGTATGGAGAGTCCTCAAAAAATTAAAAATAGAAATACCGTATGATCCAGCAATCCCACTCTTGGGCATCTACCCAATGGACGTGAAATCAACCATCACAAGAGGCGTATGCACCCCTATGTTCATTGCAGCATTATTCACTATAGCCAAGAAGTGGAAGCAACCCAAGTGTCCCTCAACTGAAGATTGGTTAAAGAAGATGTGGTATATACATACAATGGAATACTACTCAGCCATAAGAAAAGACACAATTGTCCCATTTGTAACAACATGGATGGACCTAGAGGGTATTATGTTAAGTGAAATAAGCCAGAGAAAGAAGGACAGACACTGCATGAACTCACTCATATATGGAATATAAGTGAACACACGGACAGAGAGAACTGATTGGTGGTTACCAAGGGGAAGGGGGGTGGGGGTGGGCACAAGGGGTGAAGGGTTACATCCACAAGGTGACGGACAAACAAAAATGTACAACTAAAACCCCACAGTGTTATAAACTATTAAGACATCAATAAAAAATGGTAAAATGTAAGGAAAGAATATACAGCATAACAATCCAGAAAATATTTGCAAATTATATATCTGATAATGGACTTGTATCCGGAATGTATAATGAACTCTTGCAACTCAACAATAAAGACAAATAACCCAGTTAAATATCGGGCAAAAGATTTAAATAGACATTTCTCCCTCAAAAAAGATACACAAATGGTCAATAAACACATGACAAGATACTCAAAATCATTACTCATCAGGGAAATGCAAATCAAAGCCACAATGAGATACCACTTCATACATACTAGCATGTTTAGAATCAAAAAGTGAGATAATAACTAGTTCTGGCAAGGATGTGGAGAAATCAGAACTCTCATACACTGCTGGTGGGAATGCAAAACGGTGCAGTCACTTTGGAAAACAGTCTGGCAGTTCCTCAAAAGGTTAAACATAGAGTTACCATTTGACCCAGCTATTACACTCCTAGGTATATACCCAAGAAAAATGAAAACATGTATTGCCCCCCAAAAAAACCTGTACATAAATGCTAGGGCAGCATTATTCATAACTGCCATAAAGTGGAAACTAATCCAAATGTCTATCAACTGATGGATGGATAAACAAAATGTGGCATATCCATACAGTGGAATATTATTCAGACATAAAAAAGCATGTACTGATACAAGTTATAACATGACAACATAGATGAAATTTGAAAACATTATGCTAAGTAACCAGTTACAAAATGCTACATATTATATGATTCCATTTATATGAAATGTCCAGAATAGACAGATCTATAGAGACAGAAAGTAGACTGGTGGTTGGCTAGGGCTAAGGGGATGGGGGAACAAGGGTGTATGGCTAGAGTATGAGGTCTCATTTTGGGTGATAAAAATGTTCTAAAATTGATTGTGGTGATGGTTGCACAACTCTGAGAATATGCTAAAAACCACGAATTGTACTTTAAATGGGTGAACTGTATGGTATGTAAAGTATATCTCAATAAAGCTGCTAACAACACCACCACAATATATAGCACACTCCAAGTATGAAATACTATAATTTTAAAATCCACTAGGCTATTTCCAAGCCTAACACAGATAGAAGAGTTGTTCTATTAACTAATACCTATAGATCAATTCACTGTAATGAGTCAGCTATTTGATCAATTATTTTAATTTACTTACTCTCAGTTGTAATTTAAATAGTTTATCATCAAACAGTTGATATTTCTTACTAAATCTTTTATTCCACTTAAAAGTCTACTATGAGATAACTGCCTCAGAACCTTTTTTAAACAATACGATCAATGTTTAGCAACTTTTTTCTATTTACAAAAATGATAAATGCTCAATGCAAAAAACACATGATGAACAGAAAGAAATGGAAAAAACCAAAAACCAGCATCAATCTCCCACCATAATAAGAGTTAACAGTGATAAAAATATATATGTCCTTAATATACATATTAACAAGCTTTAATATGTGAGCTTTGTTTTCAAAGTAGAAAAGTACCACGTATACTATTTTCCAGCCTCTTCTACTTGACTGTGTAAGATAAATAATTTCCCAAGTAAAAAGTACTATTCTACAAAATGATTTTTCTTGGCTGCATGGGATTCTGTAGTTGGCATGTATTAAATTTCATTAAACAACAATCCTATCACTGGACATCAGCTTTTCTTTTCAGTTTTCCTTATTATAAATTATACTGCAATGAATCTTTGAACATACATTTTACATACATTTCTTTAAAACATATTACAAAAAAATGAAATTAAATTTGGGAGTAAAGACATCTTTAAGTCTTAATAAATATTACCAAACTGCCTTCCAGCGTAAAAATTATACCAATTTGGATTTGTACTTGCTTTGCCTATTTCCCCACAATAACCATTAACAGATATTATCATTCTTTTTTTCATCTTTCCCAATCTGATAGGCAAAAGAATAGCATCTCATCAAAAAACTATATATTTGATGTGAAAGAACATAATTTTCAAGTATTCACTGGCCATTTTATATTTTTCTTCCATGAACTGCTTATTCATATTTTTTGCATAACTTTTCTACAGTGGTTGACTGTATTGTTCATTTCTCAAATAGGTGTGGAAACATTTAATAAGATTCATTTTTATTTTATTCACTAATGGCAGAGATATTATATACCAATTTGTTGTCAATATGTTCAATTTTATTGCATTGACAAGGCAGTAGACAAGTATGTGTGTCTACAGCCAACACACTTAAGTATAGATAGGCAAAGACCCAAATGTACACAAAATATGGCTTGAAAAAAATTTTTCATAATCATTAACATTTAACCCAGTAAATTCATCTATCTAGAATAGGACACTTTTTCCTATAGTTGTCTTTTTATTTCTAATTATCACAAACCAAGATATCCAAGCATTAAATTAAAGAAAGTAAAATTGATCAATGAATCAAAAGTGATCCATTCGTCTTTTAATCTAAAAACTGAAGTGAAGGAAAAAACAAATACATGCAGTATAGAATAAGGTAAAAACAAGATTTTAAAGAATCTCTTTAGTAATGATAAAGCCTCAAATTTCCAAATTTCTCTTATAAATATATACCTTGTGAATCCTTCGAATTAAGACAGATGCAAAAAACCGCAATGTAATTCTCAGTTCATCAACAAAGGACTCATCATCTGTTACATCCCTTCAAGTGAGGAGAAAAGCAAGCATTTAGAAGTTCAGAGAAATACACAGCTTCATCTTCTAGAAACCAAGGGAAGTCTAGAATTTCCTCTTTTTTCCATTTACTTATGCTATTTTTCTTTTCATTTTTAACAAATAATGCTTTACATTACAGAATAATACATAGAAATGTATAAGAAAATAAACATCTCCCATAATTTTAGTACCAAGACATAATCACTATTACCTAAACTGTAGTATATATTTCCCTATAGACATCCACTTGTATGTAGCCATATTTTTACAATACTAAGATCATTTTCTAAGCATCATCCAAGAAATTTCTAAGAAACAAAACAAAGAATAATTCTGGAGAAGCAATAGAATTAAATTAATACAAAATTTTAAATCAGTTTAGAATATTTATAGATTAATAATATAAATTAATTCTAAAAGTAAAAAAGAAATGTGTACTCTATATGAAAAAGAAACTAAACTGAAACTCAAACGTTTTTAAACAGAAATTTTGACAACCTTCTTCTGAGGAGCTACTTTTCATTTTCCTGAAGTCTTGAGGTACCTAGAAGAATTAGGACACTTCCCTAATCAAAGTAAGAAAGAAAGGTATGCATAATGGTGATATCCTGAACTTGAAGATGGTGCTGTTAAGTCCTTTGGTAGAATAAGGAAGATAATTGTATCAACCATGCTTCCCACTAATAACCCAGGGAAGGAGATATTACAGCATCAATAGCTATACTGAGGAGAAAATACATACTTTAACATTCAGAAATAGAGTCAGATTTTATGTCAGAAGAGTCATAATGTGGAGTAGGGGTGGGGGAGTCTTTACAACAGGATTCATTTTACAAAACGCCTCACCAACAGCTTTACTTAAATGGAAAATGCCCCATACTTAAGATAGAATCCAACATAAAAAATTAACTTACATAGTTTTTCAGGAAAATGACATACTATAAACTGGATATTACATTTCTTTTAATACACTATAGATCAACTTAACTACCAGTATTTTTTAATTAGAAAATTCAAAATATATTGAATCAATATAAAATTAGGGTTACTGTCACTAAATATTACATCTATAAGTCAGATAGGTTTAAGTGTTCAAAAATATAACTAATACACGATGCTATGCAAGAAAACATGTATTCATTAAATGATATAACTTGCATTTCTGATTCTCAAACTAGATTCTTTTTCAGATCTAGAGTATTTTCTATATCCTGCAAGGCACAGCGCACTTAATACATCCATATCAGACACCAAAAACAGAGTTACTTTGGAAAAAAATATATTAATATTCCAGAAAAATTCTATTGAAACTACCTTTCAATTAATGAAACATCTGAGTACAAATTTTTCCTCTAAATGTATAATTATTTCAAATGTAAAAAGTGCATACAACATATTAAATCACTACATTTAGGAGTGATTTCAAAAAGCAGCCTAGGTTTTTTTTCCTCTTTGCTATCACTGAACTGTTAATTGATCACCTACATCAGTGGTTCTTAACTGGGCCAATTATGCCTCCCAGGTAACATTTGGCAAACTCTGAAGACATTTTTGGTGGTCACAACTAGTGGGAGGAGAGGGTGCTACTAGCATCTAGTAGGAAAAGACCAGGGGTGCTGCTAAATATCCTATAATGTACAGTATGGCGCCCCCACAAGAAAGAATTACTTGGCCTAAAATTAAATGTCTATAGTGCCAGAGTTGAGAAATCCCGGCCTATGCTGTAAACACGTCATTAGCACACTTAACTTAATGGTATTCACTATACCAAAGCAAAAAGGTCTTATAGAAAGAACATACCTGTACCACGGATAAACAAAGTTTTCCAACACTAATTCAAGAACCTGCATAAAAATTATTTTTTAAAGAAAAATCAAATTAATTAATTCTGGGAAAATAAACTGTACTATTAAGTAATATACAATATTATCAACCAATTTTATTATCCCAAATATTGACATCTAATATCATACTTTCACATGACAAAATGTATATGTCAACCTTACATGGTTGTTGTGATGATCAAAGAGAACATATGAGAAAACACTTTGGAAACCAAAAAACTCCATAAAAAAAGAAAAATTACTATTAGAATGACACACACATTTCTAAATATTCCCATAAATCAAAACAAAACAAAAACTTAAATTGTTCCGGACTCTGAAGCTTCACTGAACCAAGAACTTTCCATGAGAAGAAGGAAAGTAATAGGATAGTCCTTTGCATTCCTAACTCTCAAAACAAAGAAACTCTGGGTGTTAAGCCCTCCATTTCTAGAGTCTGGGTGTAGCAGTATGTTCTAACTTTTAAAGGGAATTGCAGCTTAAAAAGCAGTAGGGAGGGAATGAAACAATGTATCTCATCTGACTACCAGCCTATATACCTTCTCTGGCAGCAGTATGAAAATTGGGGATTCTCTAAATATTAAGGGAACAAGATTCGGATTTGTTACTACAAAAACTAAGCACTAGTGATATCAGCTGGGAAAAGAAGATACCTTTAAACAGGGCTAGGACACAGAGAGGAGATTAGAAAATACACCATTAAACATTTGGTCTTACTTTATTCCCCACATCCAATCACCAAATCCTACTGATTTTATATCCCAAGGAGCTCTTTTCTTACAGCCCCACTGTTCAGGTCCTCATCTTCTCACTCCAGTACTGTAGCAACAGCCTCTAAACTAGCCCTCCTTCCAAGCTAGCTCCCTCTATCCTCCATAGAGCTGCCAAAGTGATCTAAAAACTCTATTTGACCACAGCATTCCCTTGCATGAAACCTTCAATATGTCAAACCACAATATATCAAAGTAAGAGCTGCACGTGGAGCTGCACTGATTTTGAAGGGGCGAGAGAAAGCTGACTGCCAGCGGCTGTGATCATGTACTTCCTTTTCACTTCCCACTGCATCCTGTGAGTCACAATCTGAAAAACTCTAATTACGGACCGACTTTGAAAATCACTGACTTCCATGATCAATTAAACTCCTCCAGCATGGCCCTTTAAGTCTTTTGATGATATGATTTCTACAGAGCCATATAAAAACTGGTTAAGAATTAAGCCAGACCTGGGTTTTAGACTGAGTTCTGCTACCAACCAGCTATGAAACTTGAGAAAATTATTGAAACTCTCTAAATCCTAGTTTTGGTAAAATCATCAATGTTAGCACCTACTTCACAGGTTGTGTGATTACATGAAATAATGCAAGTACGCTGATTAGCACAGTGCCTAATACACAGTAAGTGATCGATCAAGATTAGCTACTAGAATATTGTTGTCTCTTCATTGCCCATATCCTCCCTCACATTTTACCCTTCAGCTTAGTGAAGGGCAAAGGGTAAACAAGCTCCACCTTGTTTCAAAGCCTCTTTTTCCTTTCAAAAGCTCTTCCCAAACCCTGAAATACCTTTTCCCACACTATCAGTCTGGCAAACTTCTATTCATACTTCCTGAATGCCCCTCTCAACAGTTAAGCAATTCTTCCCCTGCACGAATAATATACCTTGTACACTTCTTCCATTATTGCCTGTATTGCATTATATTGTAATTACCTGTTTATATGTCTACCTCCCCTCCTAGACTGAAGTTCCTGGAAGAAACGAACCATATCTATTTCTCTTTTTTATCCGGTTCCTGCCTATAGCAAGATCTCAAAAAATGCTTTTAAATGTTGGAGCTAACATTTATTGAACACCAACATGTGCCAAGCACTAGACCAAGAGCTTTACATTAAATTCTTTCTTTTTTTTTAAAGAAATGAATGAAACATCAAAGACAAATAATACTCTTGCTAGAGGTCATGTCTTCAACAGATCTCAAATCAGCACTCCCCAATAGAAATATAATGTGAGCCACATATGCAATCTTAAATTTTTGTACCTACATTTTTTTAAAAGTAAAAAGAAACAGGTGAAATTAATTTTATGATATATTTATTTAATCCAATATATTAAAAATTTTATCATTTCAACATGTAATCAATATAAAGTATATAATAGGATATTTTACATTTCTTTTTATTTATTAAGTCCTCAAAATCCAGTATACATTTTACATATATAGCACATCTCAATTTGGACTAGCACATTTCAACTGTTTATTAATAGCCACATGTGGCTAGTGGCTACCATATTGGACAGCACAGTCTCAAATCAGGGAATCCTGAGGATGAAAAAGACCTTACAGAAAAAATGAAAAAGAAAAATGCTAAGAGTTTGGCATTTATACAGCATACTTTTAACCAAAGAAGGATACAAACTAGGAAAAAGGACAATTAGGCAGGATTCAGATGCCTAATGCTATTCTTCAACTAATTAGCATTCAATTTAATTCAGTACATATCTATCAACTACCAGCACTGTATCTGGCCCTACACTTGGTGCTGGGAACAAGGACTTGAATGCTTTCTCAGATCAACGGAGAATACAAGTCTCTAAAAGAAATAACTAAAACATATGATATGTTACCAAAAAGGTACATATAAAATGTGACCAGAGCAAAGATAAGAGAACATGCTTTCTGTTCCTACATTACACAGAAACAGTAAAAAGTATCCCATTCTCTGCTCTATCTTTCAGTCAGTGTCAAAACAGGTAAGATATACATTTGCTCCTTGTAGCTCAGATCTCCTTTTGGAACTACAAAATGATTATTTCTACAGCCTTATCATAAAAATGACTATTTTTTATAAGAGTTAATAATAATTAGGTGAAACAGTGCTTTCTTTGGCTAAAATGTCCATTTAAATTAGACATGGGGTCCAAAAACATTTCTAGCCTACCATTTAAGTTGCATATTTCATAAATATCAACTACCTAGTCAAGAATTGATTAGGTGGCATATACTAAGATGCTCCATGATTAACTTTTCCATAGGTATTTAATATTTTCTGCTCAGATATATTTGGCAATATTAATTAAATCAGTTACCTCTGAGAGAGATGCATCAACTTTGGAAGAAATTTTAAGGTCTAGCCATGGCTGGTAGTTTTCAAGTAGCAAGGCAGGCCTAAAGAAAATCATACAATTAAATTGCTTGAAATCAAAAATGTAATTAGAAGGATGAACAAATAAAAAATGTTTAACTTACCTATGTCGTTTACACTTCACTTTACCACAAACAGCACAGCTACGACCTTGAGGAAATAATTCTTGAAGTCCTAATTGCTAAAAGGGAAATGAGGGAGGAAATTTGTCTTTACGTGTCTTTACAAAAGAGAATCAACTTTTCAAAAGCTTGTTAATCAGTGTATAAATTCAGAGGATTCTTTTTTTTATTATCATCTGCTTTAACACTGAAACCATTCTTTGCAATAAATACTATTTACTAAACCATCAACTAACGGAGAAAAAATACCTGATCAAATGCTTTACAACACCTAAGTCAAATTTCCAAGATTAAAATTAAAGTCAATTATTATGCTCACTTATAAAAGAAAATTTCAATCTATATTTGCAAATGATAATCTACTGCAAAAGTATAAGAAAAAAACTATTTTCTATTTCTCCAAAACATGGAATTCAATGAGGGAGAAGATATATACCTAGTAAGTTCATGATCAAATAGGGGGCACCACTTTCAGCTGTTTTCCCTCCGAGTAGAAATATCAACAAACCAACAAACGAGGGACTGTACCAACTTGAAGAATCATCAAGTAAGAAATGAAGATATCCCACTAAATCCTGATCTACACACTAGGGACTTTGCCTACCAGAGACAGATTCAATACACTACCACCTTTATCAAATTTCAGAAATACAAATTATTTTGGTTAAGCAAACTGCCTACTTACTTCTCTGTTTGTTTCTGTAGAACAAATAAACATTTAGGAAATTAACAGGATTAGATAATTTAACCCAGATTTCCCTAATTGTGTCTGTCCCTCAGAATCACTTGAAAGCTTTTAACAAGTGCTGATTACAAGGCTTTAAACCCAGAACTATTCAATCAAAATCTGGTGGTAGGGCCCAGTGACCTATATTTTTAAAGATTTCCCAGATGATTCTACTGTACAGCCAACTTTGGGAACCTCCATTTTAATTTATTGTCCTCATAGTTAATATACAGTTAGAAGACACTCTAAAATTGTGGATCCCAACTTTCTAAGAATTTGTAGGGTTTTTTTTTATAGCTCCTCCTAGGAGAACTGTATACCTTAAAAATATACAACATATATTTCACTTTGAAAATGTTCTCTCTTCCATTATTAGATAATAGCAGATGGATTTTTTAAAAATCACTGCTTTAACATGCTTTCAATAATAATATCAAACAGCATAGAGTCATACATATTGACTCTTTTAAAAATAAGAACACACAAATTTTACCTTGGGTTTGTATTTTATTGTGAAGAATATATTTGGTAAGAGAGAATCGGGTCCTAATGAGCAGTAGAATGTGACAGCTCCAGCAACAAATGACCAGAAGATCATTAAAACATGAAGATACCTGAGAAATAAATAAAAATAATAATTAGAACCAAAAAAAGTATAATACTAAGTCGTCCCTTCATTGATTTAACAAGTATTTATTAAGCACCTACCATATCAGACTGAATCAATTTCTCCAAATATTATTTTCTGTAATGTATTTATTAGCTAAAGGAATCACAGAATGTATGCTATCAAGTGTATATTTCATTTAAAGTAAAAGGGAGTATTTTACTCCCTAATTGCTAAAAAAGGGAAATGGGGGGTGGATTTGTCTTTACACATCTTTACTAAGGAGAATCAATTTTTCAAAAGCTTGTTGATCAGTGTATAAATTCTCAGTATTTCATAATCTGGAACCTAAGTTGCTATGTTTAACTACCCTATGCTACATTCTTCCAGAATACCTTCTAATGGTATTGTAGTATTCATATCCCACCAAAATTCTGATTTTTCATTAAACCAAAAAAAATTTTACTGAGTGTCTATTTTGTGCTACACAGTATGAGGCTAGGGGGATACAGCAGGGAACAGCATTGCCATGGTCTCTATTTACATGGAAAATACTGTGTGGTAGATGTAACAGGTAAGTAAAGGAGGGCAATACAGTGTGATCATGTGTTCTATATTATGACAGAGAAAGTACTCATATGGGAACACCTCAAGCAGAATACACAACCCAAATTTGAAAGGACAGGAAAGCTTTTTTCATAGAAAGCAATGTCTATGGAAAAACTTACAGACTGAGTAGGAGAAAACCAACAGAGGAGGATAGAGTAGAGGAATGAGGGACTGGGGAAGAGGCAGGGGAATTCAAACTTGAGAGAACTGCTTGGGCTAAGATCTGAGCATAGTTCCAAGGAAGAAGTGGGCTTGAGATGAATTTAAAAAAACAAGCAGAAGCCAGATGATACAGTGCCACACAAAGTCATGTTAAGGTGTCTCGCAGACAGTCGTCACATTGCACAGTTCTGATATACACAAATTTCAGTTGCCATGATTTTGTGAAACACCAGTCCTCCAACAGCACAGTTCAAGTTCTAATTACCACATGACGTTTATAAACCATGAATAAATGCATAAAGTACAAACTTTGGTGCTGGCTCTTCAGTCCACAAATCACTGTGTAGTGAGAAGAGAATGAAGCCAGTCCACAGAGAGAAGGAGAAAAAGGGAGGTGAAGAAAGTATTGGCGGTATTCCAAATCCTGGTTCCAACCTGCCTCTGAGGCCCAGCTACACTCCAATTCTTTCTGCACTTACATAATGTTCCAATGATTTCCCTCTTTGCCAAACCTAGAGTGAGGTGAGTTTCTGTTATCCCCACCATCAAGAGTCCTGAGTAATACCCAGAAGACAATGAAGAGTTTTAAGATTTTAAGGATTTTTTAAGAGTTTTAAGGACAGTAGTTATCATTAGATTGTATAATCAGAAGACCATTCTGGCTGCAACATGGAGAATGGCCTAAAATGGAAACACGCAGGCTAATTAGAAAGCTGCTCTAGAAGAGTCAAGGGATGGCCTGTACTGGGGAAGACACTTAGAGATAAAAAGCTGATTGTTTTGAGACATCTAGGAGGAAGAATTAAGAGGACTAAGTAGTTGATTAAATGTGAGCAGAAGGGAGAGGTGAAAACTCAGTTCTCTTTGGACATGCTAAATTTCAGGTATCAGAAGACATGTTAACCAGAAATGTTCCATAAGCAGCTAAATATTGGGTAGTTTAATCTCCACAGAGAATATGGGCTAAGGATAAAGGTTGGAGAATTATCAGCATAAAGATCACTGAAGTCATGGGAATAAATGACATGACCCAGGGAGAAGCTGCAGAGTGAAAAAAGAAGGCATAAGACACTTAAGAAATAAGCAAAGCAAGAGAAATCTATAAAGAAATCCAGTAATCAGAAGAGCGGGGATAACAAACAATGGTCACGTCATAAAGGCTGTCAAGGTAAAAAGAAGAAAACATTTCAACAGGTTTGAAGTAGTTAACATGATCAAATATTTGTAAAATAAACACAGAGGCAGATTGAGAAGTGTCCATTAGTATTAGCAACAAAAGAGGCACTGCTAAACCAGCCAAAAGGAATTTTAGTAGAATGGCAAAGGACTATAGTGGATTGAAGAGTGACATGGAAGTTAGGAAGAAGAATTGGTAAATGTGGATAATTCTCTTTAAAGTCAAGAAAGCTGGAGGGAACAATGAGGGAAGGTGTTTAGTAAAACCTGATCACATTTAAATGTTGATAGAAGAGAAGGAGATAAGAGAAAAAGAGGTAGGAGAGAAGAGATAAACGAGTGAATAATGTCCTAGAAAAGACAGGAGTAGTTGGGATTCAGAGCCTAAAGAGAAGAAACAGTTATAAAAAGGAGGGATATCTCTTCCCCAATACCAGAGAGAAAGAATAGATGGATAAGAATCATCCTGTTAAACCTGTAGATTCATTAAACTCATATGATGGCTTTTAAGTGAAACAGGAGATACTGAGAGTAAAGGGCAAAGGTGGCATGATCAGAAGTTCTAGGAGATAGTGGAAGTTTTGAAGCAGCTGCTGGGGAGAAGTAAAGAGAAGTGTATCTTAGGGAACTGCTGGTTAGTACCGAGGCTGAAGAGCTAAATTTACAGATATGGGATTTTCTCTAGCAGCATTCAGTAACCAGGATATAAATATTAAAAAACCAAGCAGCATCACTGATCCAAGATTTGGGTTTTGTCATTTGAGTGGAATAGAAGGGAAGGGAGTTAAGGATACTGATGACAATAGAGTGGTTGAAGTAATGGACCACGGAAACTGAGCCAGACTGACTCTAAACTGCATAGGAAAGTAAGTTACAACAGAAGAGGGACAACGGATACAAAGAAAGCAGACGAGTCATGAGGCTAAGAAGTCAAGAAGCAGGTACCGTGTGACTGACTGAATGAGAGAAGCAGACATGGCCAGCAAGTGGGATACTTAATTTTTAAGATTTCAGCAGTAGACCCCTGTCTGGTGACAACAAGGGTCACCATATGGTGATCCAACTGGGAGACTGAGGAGGAGTCACCTCGACAAAGACTAATATTTGATAGGTTACTCACACAAGCACAGAAGTTACCTAGAATGATGGCAGGATTTCAAAGGGAGATAGTCTATAAGCCAGAAGCCAAAGTCTTCTATAAATGAGGACAAATGACCTGGAGATTGTTATCAGTGAGAAAACAGACAGATGGCATATGTTTCAAAGGAGTAAGAGACTTCTGCTTCTCTGACAGAATAACTGGTACCAGACTGCCTTCCCACCATAAACAACTATAAAACTGGACAAAAGGACCTCAGCATCATGGCAGAGTGAGATTCCCTCTTTGAATCTCTGCCCCCTAAGACACAACGAAAACATCATTCGCATGCCAACAGAGGTCAATCAAACACTACAAAGGACTTTTAAGAAACCCCTGCTGCCATGCATCGGAGGGTGGAGGCACGGGAACCCCCAAAGGACGTGAGGAGAGGTAAGGGTATTACTCCCCCTCCCCAATCGATCAGCAAAGATAGACAGCACGGCTCGCAGACAGAGGGGGGAGGTGCGGCCCTCTGCAGGGAAATCTATCGCCCTCCAGGTGCTCTCACAGACTGTTGAGAGATCCCCACCGGGAAGCAACGACGGACTGTTTTGGGGGTGTGGCAAATGGCCCAAGAGAGCCAGAAAGGAAACCCCTGGGTCGAGTGGGAGAAAGAGAGAACCCCTCCCCCCACACGCCCTGCATTTCAGCATAATCCCTCCAGGGACTGCAGCGGGCTCAGAACACACCACTGGCCATCTCCATCCAGTGGCAACAGGTGGAAACTGCAGGACCAACTTCAAGATGAAAGGAAAAAGTAAAGCCATGGGATCCATGCAACGGTTTGTTATGTCTACAGACCAAAAGGAAAATGACAAACACCCAGAAACCAACCCTGAAGGCACAGAAATCTATAACCTGACCGACAGAGAATTCAAAATAGCTATCATAAACAAACTCAACGAAATACAAGAGAACATACAAAAACAAATCAATGAATTCAGGGATTTCATCACAAAAGAGATTGAAACCATAAAGAAAAACCAATCAGAATTGTTGGAGATGAAAAACAAAATGAACGAGATAATGGAAAAAATGGAGTCTTTAAAGAGCAGAACTGACAATATGGAGGAACGAATTAGCATTATCGAGGATAGCCACGCAGAAACGCTCCAGATAGAGGAGAGAGAGCTAAGACTAAAAAGAAATGAAGAAATTCTTTGAGAAATATCAGACTCAATGAGGAAAAGCAACATAAGGATAATAGGTATTCCAGAAGGAGAAGAAAGAGAAAAAGGAGCAGAGAGTTTGTTCAAAGAAATAATAGCTGAGAACTTCCCCAACCTAGGGAACAAGAGGGAATTAACAGTGAATGAAATCAATAGATCACCTAAATATATAAACAGGAATAAAAAATCATCACGCCACATAGTAGCTAAATTGACAAGTCTCAGAGACAAAGAAACAATATTAAGGGCAGCTAAACAAAAAATCAAAATGACATACAAAGGAAACCCCATCAGGCTCTCAGCTGATTTCTCAAGAGAAACTCTACAGGCTAGGAGAGACTGGAATGATATATTCAAAATCAGCCAAGAATACTTTATCCAGCAGAAATATCCTTCAAATAGGATGGAGAAATAATAACTCTCCCTGATAAACAAAAGCTAAGAGAGTTCATCACCACAAGACCCCCACTAGAAGAAATGCTCAAGAAGGCCTTTAGACCTGAAAAAAAAACAAAAGAGAAAGGGGATACAAAGATTTCAGCAAGAAGAGCAAAGAGACTAAACCAGAACAAACTACAGTTGGATAACATCAAAAATTAATTCAACCTCATCACTGGAAACACACACTCACAACACAAGATGGAATAAGTAGCGACAACAACAATAAAGGAGGGGAAGAGGAAAGGGATTGAATTGACTCAGCCTAAGGAAACAGGAAGCATCTGAAAACGTACTATCTTATCCAGGAGATCGCTTATATAAACCTCACGGTAACCACTAAACAAATAACCAGAAGCAAACCACACATGACAAATAAAGAGAAAACCAAGAGAATGAGCATGCAGAAATACCAAATTGAATTTGCAGTCTGAAACATATGCGACAGGAAATGAAGGAAATCCAAAAGAACCAGAAAATGAACAATAAAATAGCAACATTAAACCCTCATATATCAATAATCACTCTAAATGTAAACGATTGAATTCTCCAATCAAAAGACACAGAGTGGCAGGATGGATTAAAAACCAAGATCCAACAATTTGCTGCCTCCAGGAAACACATCTCAGCTCTAAAGACAAACACAGACTCAAAATAAAAGGATGGAAAACAATACTCCAAGCTAATGGCAAACAAAAGAAAGCAGGAGTAGCCATGCTTATATCAGACAAAGTAGACTTCAAGATAAAAAAGGTAATGAGAGACAAAGAGAGACAATATATAGTGATAAAAGGGACACTTCACCAAGAAGACACAACACTTATAAATATCTATGTACCCAACACAGGAGCACCAAGGTACATAAAACAACTGCTGAAAAACCTAAAAGGAGATATTAACAATAACACAATAATAGTAGGGGATCTTAACACCCCCCTTACATCAATGGATAGATCATCCAGACAAAATGTCAATAAGGAAATAATGGACGTAAACGAAAAACTAGACACGATGGATTTAATAGATATATAGAGAGCACTCCACCCAAAAACAGCAGAGTACACATTCTTCTCAAGTGCACATGCAACATCCTCAAGGATAGACCATATATTAGGAAACAAGGCAAATCTCTGTAAATTTAAGAAGATTGAAATCATTACAAGCATCTTTTCTGATCATAACGCTGTGAAACTAGAAATCAAGTGCAAGGAAATAACTGGCAAAGGGACAAAGATGTGGAGACTAAACAACACGCTACTGAACAACCAATGGGTCGTTGATGAAATTAAAGGAGAAATCAAAAGCTGTCTGGAGACGAATGAAAAAGAAAATACACCATACCAACTCATATGGGACGCAGCAAAAGTGGTCCTGAGAGGGAAATTCATAGCAATACAAGCCCACCTTAACAAACAAGAAAAATCCCAAATAAATAACCTTAAATTGCACCTAACAGAATTAGAAAAAGAAGAACAGACAAAGCCCTGAATCAGCAGAAGGAGGGAAATAATAAAAATCAGAGCAGAAATAAATGAAATTGAAACCAAAAAAACAGTAGAAAGGATCAATGAAACAAAGAGCTGGTTCTTTGAGAAGATAAATAAAATTGACAAACCCTTAGCCAGACTCACTAAGAAAAAAAGGGAGAAGACTCAAATAAATAAAATTAGAAATGAAAGAGGAGAAATTACAACAGATACCACAGAAATACAAGGGATTATTGGGGAATACTATGAAAAACTTTACGCCAACAAGTTGGACAACCTAAAGGAAATGGACAAATTCTTGGACGCGTACAACCTCCCCAAACTGAATCAAGAAGAAATAGAGACTCTGAATAGACCCATCACAAGTAAAGAGATTGAAACAGTAATCAAAAACCTCCCAAAAAATAAAAGCCCAGGACCAGATGGCTTCCCTGGAGAATTTTACCACACATTCAAAGAAGATTTAGCACCTATCTTTCTCAAACTATTGCAAAAAATAGAGGAAGATGGAATACTTCCCAACACATTCTATGAGGCCAACATCATCCTGATACCAAAGCCAGACAAGGACAATACAAAAAAAGAAAACTACAGGCCAATATCACTGATGACAGCCACAAAAATCCTCAGGAAAATATTGGCAAACCGAATACAGCAATACCTTAAAAAGATCATACACCATGATCAAGTGCGATTTATACCAGGGACACAGGGATGGTTCAACATCTGCAAACCAATCAACGTAACACACCACTTTAACAAAATGAAGAATAAAAACCACATGATCATCTCAATCGATGCAGAGAAGGCATTTGACAAGATCCAACATCCATTTATGATAAAACCTCTCAACAAAATGGGTATAGAAGGAAAGTACCTCAACATAATAAGGGCCATATATGACAAACCTACAGCTAACATCCTACTCAACGGGGAAAAACTGAAAGCCATTCCTTTGAGGACAGGAACAAGACAAGGGTGCCCACTCTCACCGCTCTTATTCAACATAGTACTGGAAGTTCTGGCCAGAGCAATTAGGCAAGAAAAAGGAATAAAAGGACTCCAAATAGGCAATGAAGAAGTGAAACTCTCACTATTTGCAGACGACATGATCTTATACATAGAAAACCCAAAAAATTCCATCGGAAAACTACTAGAAATAATCAACAACTACAGTAAAGTGGCAGGGTATAAAATCAACTTACAAAAATCAGTTGCATAGGTATATACTAATGATGAACTAACAGAAAGAAAACTCAAAAAGACAATCCCATTTACAATTGCAACAAAAAGAATAAAATATCTGGGAATAAATTTAACCAAGGAGGTGAATGAAAACTGTAAGACACTATTGAAAGAAATCGAGAAAGACATAAAGAAATGGAAAAATATTCCATGCACATGGATTGGAAGAATAAATATAGTTAAAATGTCCATTCTACCTAAAGCAATCTACAGATTCAATGCAATCCCAATCAGAATCCCAATGTCATTCTTCATGGAAATAGAACAAAAAATACTGAAATTCGTATGGAGCAACAAAAGACCCCGAATAGCTAAAGCAATCCTCAGAAAAAAGAACACAGCTGGAGGCATCACAATCCCTGATTTCAAAATATACTATAGAGCTAGAGTAATCAAAACAGCATGGCACTGGTACAAAAACAGACACACAGATCAATGGAATAGAATTGAAAGCCCAGAAATAAAACCACACACCTATGGACAGCTAATCTTCAACAAAGGAGCAAACAACATACAATGGAGAGAGGGAAGTCTCTTCAATAAATGGTGCTGGGAAAATTGGATAGCAACATGCAAAAGAATGCAAGTAGACCGTCTCCTATCGCCATATACAAAAATCAATTCAAAATGGATCAAGGACCTGAAAGTGAGACCTGAAACTATAAAACTCCTGGAAGAAAATATAGGCAGTACACTAATTGAGATTGGACATAAAGGGATCCTTTCAGATTCCATGTCTACCCGGACAAGGGAAACAAAAGAAAAAATAAACAAGTGGGACCTCATCAGACTACAGAGCTTGTACAAGGCAAATGAAACCAGGATCAAAATGAATAAACAACCCACCAGCTGGGAGAAAATATTTGCAAATCGTTTGTCCAACAAGGGATTAATCTCAGTAATATACAAAGATCTCATACAACTGAGCAACAAAAAAACAAACAACCCGATCAAAAAATGGGCAGAGGATATGAACAGACATTTTTCCAAGGAAGAGATACAGATGGCCAATAGACACATGAAAAGATGTTCAACATCACTAATCATCAGGGAAATGCAAATCAAAACTACACTAAGATATCACCTGACACTGGTTAGAATGGCTATAATCACAAAGACAAATAACAACAAATGCTGGAGAGGTTGTGGAGAAACGGGGACCCTCATTCACTGCTGGTGGGAATGCAAACTGGTGCAGCCTCTATGGAAAACAGTATGGAGAGTCCTCAAAAAATTAAAAATAGAAATACCGTATGATCCAGCAATCCCACTCTTGGGCATCTACCCAATGGACGTGAAATCAACCATCACAAGAGGCGTATGCACCCCTATGTTCATTGCAGCATTATTCACTATAGCCAAGAAGTGGAAGCAACCCAAGTGTCCCTCAACTGAAGATTGGTTAAAGAAGATGTGGTATATACATACAATGGAATACTACTCAGCCATAAGAAAAGACACAATTGTCCCATTTGCAACAACATGGATGGACCTAGAGGGTATTATGTTAAGTGAAATAAGCCAGAGAGAGAAGGACAGACACTGCATGAACTCACTCATATATGGAATATAAATGAACACACGGACAGAGAGAACTGATTGGTGGTTACCAAGGGGAAGGTGGGTGGAGGGTGGGCACAATGGGTGAAGGGATGCATCCACATTGTGACGGACAATCAATAATGTACAACTAAAACCCCACAATGTTATAAACTATTAAGACATCAATTAAAAAAAACTGGACAAAACACATGCAGCAACTATTTCCAGGCATTTGACAACAGGCAGTACAGGACTGCAATCTTTAAGAGAAGGGGAGCACACTAGTGAGTTCCCAACCCAATTCTCTGACTGGGGGGACAATTTCCCAAGTGCAGCTTGGAATAGAAAGGGTTACAGAAGGTACTGTGAAGACCTGGGAGTTCAGAATTGGGGAATACAGCACCAAGTAGTAAGAAAAGGTGAAGATGGATGATTAGAGGTGCTTACATATTATGGACAGTGACCAAGTAAGTACTAAAGCTGTGAGACAAAGGCTAAGCCACTCAACCAGATGAAACTGCCTCATCTCCAGGCTCCCAGGACAAATCTAGACTTGAGAGACATCCACTGCATACCTATTCTTAAATGCTCTCACTCAGCACTTAAAACATAAACATAGTTACCACCCACTCAAAAAACTATGGCTTAACTTTGCCTGCAGGATGAAATACAAACCCCCTAAACCTTT
The DNA here is from genome assembly GCA_031878705.1 of Tapirus indicus. Classification (NCBI taxonomy): domain Eukaryota; kingdom Metazoa; phylum Chordata; class Mammalia; order Perissodactyla; family Tapiridae; genus Tapirus; species Tapirus indicus. The sequence continues at coordinate 12,059,522 of CM062933.1, forward strand.
AAAGGTCCCTTTCAGTCTGGCCCCAGTTCACCCTTCTACCCTTATTTCTTCCCATTCCTTTATACAAAACTTCATTCTAACCAAAATAGCACACTTGGCATCAAGCTTTGAAAAAAACCTTACGTCTAGAAACTAACTCGGGTTACAGAGGTATTCACAGAGCAAATTATGAAGTTTATGTCCACAACCGCTTACCAAAAATCATTTTCAGCCAGACAGATATGAGTCAGAACTCAGAATTTTTAGGATTTTGTAACAGTTATATAGTCCATATTTCATATATAACTTAACTCCCCCAATGAGGTCTGATGTAGTCCTCCATAATGAGATATTAATATTTCTGCAACCATATGAACAATAAGAAATAAGTAAGTCAGAAATAAACACTGTAACAGTCTCATATCTGTTCAGGTCAGGTTTCATCATCAAATGTAAATTAGTGCTAAACTTAGGGAAAAAGTTACTTCTTCAGAGCTTTTTGATTTCAGAATTACAAATTAGGAATTGGAGACCTGTACTTAGACTGAATAAACATTACATGCAATATGTGTGGGCTATAACTAAGGCAAGCAATAACTAAGGCATTATTTAAGAAGGAAATCTATAGCTTTAAATGCATTAACCCTGTGGTTCTCAACCAAGGTGATTTTGCCGCTCAGGGGACATTTGGCAATATACGGAGGCATTTTTGATTGTCACAACTGTGGGGAGCGTAGAGGGGGGAGTACACTACTGACATCAAGTGGCTAGAGGCCAAGCCTGCTGCTAAATACCCTACAATCCACGAGACAGCCCCCAACAACAAAGAATTATGTGATCCAAGTTATCAATAGTGCTGAGGTTGAGAAACCGTGTACTAATCAAAGATGAAAAAATGCTGAAAACCAACAAGCTAAGCATTCAGAAAGTCGGGGGAAAACAGCAAATCCAAACACATAAAAAGGAAGGAAATAGTAAAGAACAGAACAGAAACCAATAGAGTAGACAAACGAAAATAAAATATAAGCTGATTCTTTGGAAAAATTAATAAGCAAACCTCTAACTGAATACTAACAGAGGTTACTAGGGCACCAATTATTACTGTAAAAACTGATAATTAAGAGAAAAGAGGGGGATGGCCCCACGCACAGTGATTAAGTTCAGTGTGCTCCACTTCAGTGGCCCAAGTTCATGGGTTCAGATCCTGGGCGCAGACCTACACCACTTGTCAGCCATGCTGTGGTGGCAACCCACATACAAAATAGAGGAAGACTGACAGATGTCAGCTGAGAGCTAATCTCCCTCAAGCAAAAAAAAAAAAAAAAGAGGAAGATTAGCAACAGATTAGGGTGAATATTCTTCAACAATAACAACAAAAAAGGGAGAAAAGAGGAAGTATTTATCCTACTTTTCCAATCTGAGCTGTACTTCATTGTAATTAAAGAGACCTAATGGATCGAGTAAAGCAATTCTACAAAAAAGAAAAAAAAAATTCAAATGAAAAAATATAGAAGAAATGAAAGAATGAGAAAATCATCATGTTGCAACCTATAATGAAGTAACTGATTCAGGGAGTAAATAAATGATAAAACCAAAGAGGAAGTTTGTTGGGCAAGGTATCAGCTGTCACCACCTGAATCCATGTATAGTGAGGCAATTCCACCTTATTTGGAGTTATCCTCCGATGTGACGCAATAGAATGTACACAGCATCACTGAAGTATTCTTGCACCAAAAAACAAAAATCTAAATCCGACTGAGCCTATAAATCTAACTCCCTGTCTACAAAAAATATGAAGGTGTGGATAAAAAACAAAACACCATGAGGAAACCATCAGGAAAATCCAGAGTGTGAACAAATCACCTAGTTTCTTCAAGTCAATGGCAAGGAGGGAAGAAAAAAAAAGCAGGTGAGGAGGAATGTTCTAGATCAGCATCGACAAACTATGGCTTGTGGGTCATTTGCCAGCTGCTTTGGTGCAGCCCTCAAGCTAAGTAAAGTTTTTACATTTTAAACGAGTTCTTTAAAAAAAAGAATATGGGACACAGACCTGATGTAGCCCATACAGCCTAAAATATTTACAACCTGACACTTTACAGAAAATGTTTGCCAACTCTTGTTGTAGATTATAAGAGATTTACAAAAGCTTAAGAAATGTAGCAACTGTATACAATGAGTGGGCCTAGTTTAGATCCTGATTAGAACAAATGCACTAAAAATTTTTACACAATTAGGAAAATTTGATCGCAGACAGGTTATTAGATGATACCAACCAATTACTGTTAATTTTGGAAGGTTATGGCTTTGTGTAGAAGTGATTTTTAAAGAGGAAGATTAAATTTTTTTAAATATGCAAAATACTGATGGTTCTCGAAGCTGAGTGATGGGTGCTTGGAGGTTCCTTGTACTCTATTTTTTCCATGTATGCTTGGAAATTTTCAAAATCTAAAGTTAATAAAAAAAAGTTTTAGCAAGACAGATCAATGAATTTTAAAAAAAGAGAACACAAATATACAAAATACAGAATGAAAAAAATAATCATAGCTCTAACTGACATGAAGAGTAAGACTATGAACAACTATATGTTCATAAATTGGATAACCTATATGACATAAATTTTTAGAAAAAGACAAAATGCTAGAAATTAGTTAAGTGAAGAAGTAGATAACTTGAATAGACCAATTATCGTTAAAGGAATTAAAATAGTAATCAGAGACCTGGCTGCAAAAAAAGGCCCCTGACCCAAATGGGTTTACCAAACTTTCAAGAAACAGATAATCCCTACCTTATACATACTGCTTTGAGAGAGAAAAAATGAGAAAAAGCCAATAATTTAAAAGGACTAATATAATTTTTTTTTTCATGAGGAAGATCAGCCCTGAGCTAACATCCATTGCCAATTCTCATCTTTTTGCTGAGGAAGATTAGCCCTGGGCTAACATCCATGCCCATCTTCCTCTACTTTATATGTGGGATGCCTGCTGCAGCATGGCTTGAGTGGTGCGTAGGTCTGTGCCCGGGATCCGAACCTGCAAACTCCAGGCTGCGGAGCACGTGAACCACTATGCCACTGGGCCAGCCTGGGACTGATATAATTTTACCTCCCAAATCAGACAAAGACAATATAAGAAAATCATTAGGTCTGTTCTACTTATAAATATAGATATGAAGTAGTAAGTAAAATATTAACTAAAACTAGAAATATATCATAAAATAATGAATAATACATCATAAGAAAGGTATATACTTTAAGTAGTTCAATATCTTTAAATCTACACCATCATGGACTAAAGGAGAAAAAAATCAAAACAATGAAGCCTCTTGACCATATAACTACCAGTTTACAGGGAACACAGAGGGAAAGGAACATGTCCAAAAACACTACAGGCATGCAATCAGCAAAAGCCAGACTGTGGAAAACTCGACAGAACAAATGGCCAACTTTCTTCAGTAAATAAACTGCAAGGTGAAAAAAAGAGGAGGGGGGGCAACTTTCAGATTAAAAGATCATATTTGGATCTTAACTTGATTAGCTATAAAAAAACTGTTTATAAATAAGACTCATTATGGACGGAGTAATGAATAGACACATGATAAAGTATGTGTAAATACAGTAAAACGTTAATGGTAAAATCTAGGCAGTACATAATTGGTCATTTACTGTAAATTTCAACATTGCTGTATGTTTAAAATCTTTCATCATAAAAAGTTGGAGGGAAAGTTCTAACAAATTCAGGGAAATTCGAACACTGAATAGATATTTGATGATGTTAAGAAATTAGCTTTTTTTTTTCATGTGAAATGGTATCGTGGTTACGTAAGAAAAAAAAGAACTTGTACCTGCTAGAGATACATACTAAAAGGTTTAATGTTTATAGATAAAATATGTCATGTCAGATTTGCTTCAAAATAATTGTGGGGGGATATTTGACTTTGAGCTGATAATTTTTGAGCTGGGTTACAGGTACTTACAGGTTTCATTATATTATTCTATTCTTATTTTGTATATGTTTGGAAATCTTCCATAATAAAATTTTTATATGAAAAAAACTATTAAAAGGACATAAGAGTAGATCTGAATGAATGGAGAGATATTTACGTTCATGGATGAAACCATTAAATATGTAAAGATATCAATTCTACCCAGATTAATTTACAAATTAAACTGTGGTAGCATTAAATATGACTGCAAGTTCTTTGCCACTCTTCATGCCAAAAGCAGGAATCTTTTTCTTTCCCCTTGAATAGGGGCTAGCTTTAATAACTCACTTCTAACCAACAGAATGTGGCAGAAATGAAGTTGCCTAACTTCCAAGGCTAAGCCATAAAAAGGATATGGCTTCCACCAGGCTCTCTTTCTCACGATGCTCACCTTTGCAACCCAGGACCACGCTGGGAAAAAAGCCACATGTACAGGCCATATGTACATGTTCTGGCCTACAGCCTAGCTAAGATCACAGCCAACAACCAGCATCAACTGTCACACCTGTGAAGGAACAACCTAACAGATTATTCTAGCCCCCCACCTTCATGGTGCCCAGCTGATGAACAGTGAACAGAGACTAGCTATACCCACCAACTGCTGCCCAAACTGCAGTTCTGTGAGCAAATTAAATGTTGTTGTTGCCTTAAACCACTAAATTTGGGAATGGTTTCTTCTGTGACAATATATAAACAAAACAGAAACCACAATCAAAATTCCTGCTCAATCTTTTGAGAGATTTGACATATTCATTCTAAAATGTATAAGAAAATAAAGGTTCAGAAAGAGCTGTGCCAACTTTGGAAAAGAAGGGCCAAGAGGGAGAATTTGTCCTAGCAGACACAAAAACATACTGTGAAACTATAATACTACTGTTAAAAAAAAAATCTAGTACTGTTGTAGGATGAGAAAAATAGACAAAGGAAATAGAACATAGAGTGAAACATCCATGAATTTGGGAACAAAATATATGACATCCTAGAGTCTGACTGTCTGGGTTCAAATTTTGGCTATGACACATTGCAAATTACTTAACCTCTCTGACTCTTGTTTGGTCCTGTATAAAATGGGGTAATATTAACACCTAACTCACAGGGTTGTTATGATGATTAAATAAGTTCATAAAAGTGCTGAAAATAGCCTGTCACATACTAAGTTAAGTGTATGTAAGCTAGTTGTGGTAATTTAAAAAGTAATAAAGAAAATAATAATAAAACACGTTAAAAAGCAGACTCCATATATAGAAGGCTATAAATACAGAACAATCTCAATTTATACAATAAAAATTATAAATCGCAAGTAAAAGTGACTAGAATGCTAACAGCAGTCATCAATGAAAAATTTATGAGTGATTTTTAACATCATATTTATATTTGTCTGTATTTTCTGACCTCTTTACAATTTATGTGAATCAATGCTATTTAGAAAGTTAATAATCAGTATCATTCTTAATAATGTCTTTTTAACGTAACTTTTAAAAGCTTGAGCTTCTGAATCAGAATGACCTGCATTAGAATCCCACTCTGCTACTTCCTATCTACAAGCGTGAGCAAGTTATTTAACACCTCTTAGCTTCAGTTTGCTCACTTGTAAAATGGAGTTAATAACCATCAAAGAATTGCAAATTAAAACTACAAGGAGCTGAGTCAGCCCTGATGGCCTAGAAGTTCGGAGCGCTCTGCTTCGGCAGGCTGGGTTCAGTTCCCCAGGCATGGAACCACACCTCTTGTCTGTCAGTAACCATGCTGTGGTGGTGGCTCACATAGAAGAACCAGAACTTACAACTATACACAACTATGTACTGGGGCTTTGGGGGTGGGGTGGGGGGAGGAAGACTGGCAAAAGATGTTAGCTTAGGGTAAATCTTTCTCTGCCAAAAAAAAAACTACAGTGAGCTACCACTATACACTCACTAAAATGGCTAAATTAAACCTACAGACAATATCAGACAGAACTGTCAAAGATTTCTGGCAGGAGTATAAATCGGTATAACCACTTTGGAAAACTGTCTGGCAGTATCTTCTAAAGTTAAACAAATGCATACATTATGACTAAGCATTTCCATTCACAGGCTTATACCCAAAAGAAATAAGTACATATGTCTATCAAAAGAAATATAAATAAGAACCTTCAGAGCAGCATTATTCATAACAGCCAAAAACTGTAAACAGCTCAAATGCTCTTGAACACCAGAATGAATGAACAAAGTGTGCCATATTCCCAATGGAATACTACCCATTAACAAAAGAGAATGAACTACTGATATATGCAACAATATGGATAAATTTCAAAAGCAGAGTTGAGAGAAAGAAACCAGACACAAGAGGACCATATGATTCCATTCCCACATATGAAATTCAAAAACAAGCAAAACTGATATATGGTAATTGAGATGGTAATTGACAAGGAGGCTTACTGGGGTGCTAGAAATGTTTTATATCTTGATCTAGATGGTGGTTACATGGGGAGCCATACTTAAAAATTCAGAAATATACAATTATGTATTATGCACTTTTCTATAAGTTATATCTCAAAAAAAAGTCTTGTGAGGATAAATGAGACAAAAATAACTGCTAACATTTAATGACAGCACGTTCTATGTGCTCAGCACCATTCTAAATACTTTCCCCATATGAACCCACTTAATCATCAAAATAATCATACAATGTAGGTACTAGTATTATCTCCATTTTACAGATGAGGGGACTATGACAGATAAAAGTTAGATTGCTGGGGCTGGCCCGGTGGCGTAGTAGTTAAGTTCGCGCTCTGCGTTGGATGCCCCGGGTTCGCAGGTTCGGCCCTACACACCGGTCATCAAGCCATGCTGTGGTGGCATCCCATATATAAAAAAGAGGAAATTGGGTACAGATGTTAGCTCAGGGACAATCTTCCTCAGTAAAAGAGAGGAAGATAGGCAATGGATGTTAGCTCATGGCCAATCTTCCTTACCAAAAAAAAAAGTAAGATCACTTATCCAAAGTCACATAACTGGTTTGGAGGAGTCAGAATCAGATTCTTACAGTCAAGCTTCAGATTCAAAACTTTCAAACACAACTATAAATTACCTCAATAATAAATGAAAACTCTTAACACAATACCTAGGCCAAATAAAGCATTCACAAAGTGTTAGCTATTATTACTATTACCAGTATTATTATTAGGATTAACTTAAAATATTCCTTATTGTAACAATCAAAATACTCAACACTATGATTGGCAAATAAACAAATCTATATAATTGTATCTATGCTCCTAGTTTATCCTAACAATACTGTAAAGGTGAGATCATGAATAACGTGAAATATATAAAGTATGTTACACTACTCTTCCCACAAATCACTTACAATGGTCCATAGGTTATATCCATTTATCTTTCCATAGCAAAGATTCATAATCTTAACTCATATTGAAAGAAAAATTTATATGCTAAATAACCCCTCAAAAGATCTTTAGGAATTAAAGTTTCAAGACTATAAGACAAAAATTCATTTTAAAAAAGAGTATTATTCTAAGTTTAACCATACAGAGGGAAAGCTTCAAATCTCCACACTAATCAGAGACTTTAAACTGAAAATTTCTTTTAAAGTTATTTCTAACAATTAACTGGAGAAATGCCTGTGTAGAAATCATTTATTGGAAGCATGTACTGAGCATATCTTCCCATTTCTTCTAATTCTATCATTATGCCCCCCATTTTTTATATTATATATATATATATAAATATATATATATAAAACTGTTTTTAAATTTCTCAACAGATGTACCTAGTATTCCCCTCTCCCAGAAGGGACCACGTTTTCTTGTAAAACAATCTTCCAGAGACAGTCTAAGCATACATACATGTTTGTATGTACATGTGAATATACATGCATATTTTAAAGAAAATCACACAATACACTGAAAAGCACACTATATATACTGTTCTGCACCTTCCAAAAGCCTTTTCCTGGAGAAAGGGTACCGAACCATTCTTTTAGTCAAGACAGTCCTAGGATGTTTAAAATCACTTCTGCTGATTACAACAGTAACAAGTGGAAAATGCCATAAAATGTATGCAGAAACAACTTCACTCAAAAACCTAACCAATCAGAGATAACATTTATGTGTTATTTCCTTCTTTCTTTGCACAATACAAATAAAAATACAAGGTACAGATCAGATGGTGTCCTATGACTTCTTAACAACATAGAGCACTAGATGCTATGATTAAGTAGGAGATCTCAGAAATCTAGTTCAACCTGCTCCTACATGGTTGTCCTACCTTGGAGACCTAAACTGATCCGGCTCCCAAAGGAGATAGTTAAGAATCCCTGGACAAAACTTAATAATCGTATAAAGTTTACATGCCTTTCATACTAAACCTGTTAGTCTAGCTTCAATACCTTCCAGATGACAGAAAGCAAGTAAGTACTTAATAATTAACTTCCACTCTGTTGAGGATTCCTCTTCTTCCACACTCCGACAATCAAACATCTTATTATCACAATCAAAGCACATTTTCCAGTAAAATATCAATCGCTACTTAAACCTAATATTATATAAACCCCAAATCAAATAACAAGAAAGCAAAGCGGCTAGGGAAGAAAGCCAGCTTCAACAGTCACAGGAAATGGTTACCTTAGAGCAAACTTAAGTTACAAATTCCTTGTGAATGCTTCCCCGTTCCTATCCTTGGGGATCAACTATATCAAGATAAAGAGTAAGGATAGTTGCATGTTCAAAACATCAAGAGAAAACACCATGCAGATACTGTCACTTACAAGTGTCTCAGACATCTTTCCACCAAAAGCAAATCTGGAAATAACCTTGAAGGAGTTCTCCTCTACTTCCTATTTCTAGAATTACTATTTCTAGAAAGAGCAAAATGAAGGAAATCTACAAGTTTATTTCAGGGGCAGAACCTTCTGATCTCAAAAATGTCAACTGAATTTACCAATTTTAACCTTCAGTCTTTCCTTTAGGAACATTCTAAAGATGTTGAGACAGGTACTATTTTGCTTTCTGACTTCGTTTCAACAAATCTTGATCACCGTCCGTTTTGACCAACAACACTGAGAGGAACGCTTCGGCTGTAAGATTGTGTGTGTGTGAGCGAGGAAAGCTTCGGCTGTTAAGGAATGTGGGCGGGTGGGGTGTGGGTGTGGTGGGAGCGAGGAGAGTCTACCTAAAACTGCGGCTGCGACAAGACCTTGACCCCTCCTGCTTCAGCTGACTGGACCGCCCCCGTATGGTCTCAAATTGGGCCGGAGATAACAGATTTCACTCTTCTGAAAAACATCGGTGATAGAGGACCAGACCTTAAGAAATGGGTGAAAAGCAGGTAAGAATCGGGGCCGGTGGCTTAGGAGACGAGGCCTTAGGAAAGGGGGCACTTGAACCCAGCCCTCCGCCCGCACCTCCGGGCCCGGCGCCGAGGCCTTCCCAGAGGCCTGGCATCTGGTCCCAGGTCGTGCAGCCGCGCAGCCCCGGCGGCCTCCACACAGTGAAGCAAGACCGCCTGCGTTCGCAGCTCCGGAGGGGAGCAGCCCGCCGCTCGGCCGGCCGGCGCCGCGGCGTTACCTGTTGAGGAGCAGGGAGGCGGCGCTGAGGCAGAGCAGCAGGAAGCAGAACAGCGGGTACTGGCGGCAGATCTCGCGTCCCACGTCCAGCCGCAGCCACTGCTTCAGCTTCTCCCCCGTCGTCCGCACCCAGGGCACCATCTCCGCCAGCGTGGCTGAAGCTGCGCTACAGACCGAGGCCGAGGTCAAGGCGACCCCCATCGACCTCCCGCGTCTCCGCCCCGCCGGTCCGGCAGCAGACCCGCCCAGCCGCCGACCGGCGGACAGTCGGCCCGCTGCGGTCGCCTAAGGCCCTGCCCAAGGGCCCCGCCGCGCGTGCGCGGCCACCGCCCCCCGCCGGCCAGGAGGACGGCCGCACGACGCGTCCTAGGTCATCACTCCGCGCGAGGCTGCTCGGGTCGTGCCGCGTCGTCCTCCCGGCCAGAGCCGCGCGCCGGCCTCCCAGCAGGGGCAGACTCCACCGGTGACAGGCCTTTTTTAGAAATTGGGGGTAAGCTGCAGCACCCAGTAACCCCCTGTATTGCGAAGGTGAGAGAGAAGGTTGTGCTCGAGCACAGAAGAAACTACAGCCCCGCGCAGCCGCCCCACCCTGCCCGCGGGACACCCCGAACTCGCGGGGCCCGCTGGGGACTGTAGTCTTTGTGACGCGAGCCCCGGACGAACGGAGCGCGTGGTCGCGCCCCCCGCCGCACTCCGCGCGTCCTCACCTCAGCTCCGGGCGGGAACAGGTCCGAGCTTGGCAGGACGCCCAAGGGGGAGGAGGGACGGACGCCTTACTTTGCGGGCGGGGGCGCCGGGGAGTAGAACAACTCTGGAACACGGAAGAGTCAACCCCCGCGCCGTCACCCCTGCGAGCAGAGCATCTTTGACGCGCTCACCGGCGAGGCAGAGCTCAGTCCACCACAGCCCCGCGGGCCTAATCAGAATCCAAGGCTTTGGACTAGGTGGGTTGACAGGTTAGATTAAATGCCTCTTGGAAAGTTTCGAGGGGCTTTCACTACTAAATCATCACATTTCTGAATTTTAATTTCCGTATTCTCCGCTACTCAGAGATGCAGGAGGACATTATTGTACTAAATAAAATTTATTTAGGCGGCGCGCTAAGCACTTTCATTTAACCTTCACACATTCACTTCACGATGTGGGTACGTACTCTGGTTTTTCCCATTTTACAGCTAGATTAGTGAGGCGGAGAGGAACTTTCTCAGAATGGTACGGCTAGCGAAACCGGGACTGGAAGCCGTTCTAACCCCAGGGCTGGCGCTCTCATGCTGCCTGTTCTTTCTCTTCCCTAGGATCTTAGCCTCCAAAGTGCGAAAACAGACGTGTTCAGAAATTATTAAAAAAAAAACAAAACACATGGTGTATGTACAGCTTCATGAATATTTTCCCACGTTATTATTCCGAATACATGGATCATCATTAATGATGCATTATTTTCCTTCAGAATATACCATCCTTTAATACTATTTAATTTCATTGATATTATAATGATTACCATCCTTGCTAATATATCTATACACATCTCCAATAATTTCTTTAGGATCAACATCTAATACAATTGCTGGATCAAAGGGTAAGAATATGTACTGTCAAATTTCCCCCTAGAATGGTTTACCAGTTCTACAGTAGTATATAAAAGTACCGTTTCACTGATCCTCATCATTAGGTATTGTTTAACATCACAAATACACTCACGCTGTACCATTTCTGATTAAACCATTTAAAAGACTACCGTGTAACATTTAAAAAAAAAAAGCACTAATCTTTCCAATGTTTTGAGGTACATGTTTAAAAATTTCAGTTTTGCAGCCTTTGTTTTTTAGCGTCTTTGAGTTATCTATATTGTTTATATGAACACTAGGGCTATACCAAAGTATAAATAAAAGGTGTATGCTGAATTACTCTACATGTATCAAATGCCCACTGTGGATCTGAGTACGTTATATTTGGGTAAGTTACTTAATTAAACTTTTCCCTGAAGTTATATTGCCAATCTTTTTCTGTTTAAAAATTTTGCTTCCTTAAAGGCTTATTCTGAAACTCCTGGTCAACTTTTCACTGAAAGCCAGTACATTTTAAAGATAAAATGTTTCTGGTTCTGTTCAAATTAGACATCTTTACAATATCTAACTAAGACTTCTTAGCAGAGGCAATTAGAATAAGCTCATTAGTCAATAGGGAATTTAAATTCTCATAATGCTCTTAGGCTCAGAAAAGGAAAAAATGTAAAAATAATTTTTGCCACAAGACTATTCTTTAAAATGCACACCGAAAGTTAAGAAAAAGAAATTTTCCTGTTGATATACACCTCATCTAATGAAATACTTTTTATTTCATTAAATGTTTTCTCTTTAACCTTATGGTCTAGTATCAACCTTAACACTGACACACAGTGCTTGAAATTTTTTTTCCAAGTTTTCATGAAAAGTTTTGAACTTCCTAGCAGAGATATAGGACATCCACAATCAACACTGGTTCTGAAACCAGCTCCACTTTCTACTAGCAGTATTTCATTGAGCAGGGTTAACTTGATCTAACCCCTGCATCCTTAACTCTAAAACAGAGATTTAAAACCTTCTTCATAAGTTTTAGAGAAGATTAAATTGGATGGAAAGTGCCTATCAAATGTCTTTGTACAATGCTTAATACAAAAAGCTTTCTTATTTTATGAGTTTATGAACATGACAAAAACCAGCCAAACCAATTAGCTTTATTTCGGTAATAATCTAAAATGACATGAAATCAAAGCTATGGTACTTTATAGGAAACAGATCCAAAGAGCTTTACCGCCTGCCCTAAAGTTCTAGACCTGCACTGTCCAATAAAGTAGCCACTAGCCATTATCTGGCTATTGAGCACTTGAAGTGTGGCTAGTTTGAAAAGACCTGTAAGTGTAAAACACACATTAGATTTTGAGGACTTACCATGAAAACAAGAATATAAACTATCTCAATTTTTAAAACTTGGTTACATGTTAATTGATATTTTGGAAGTAATGGGCTAAAAACATTAATCTCATGTTTCTTCTTCTGTAATGTGGCTACTAGAAAATTTAAAATTACATATGTGGCTTGCATTATATTTCTACTAAACAGTGCTGCTCCAGGATAATGTTAGCTTTGGAGAGCCAGTACAATTAAATGTGTAAATTTTTGATAAATGCCACAATTATCACATGTGCTAAGGGTACATTTTCAAACTATAAAAAGTAAATATTTGATAATGCATTCATCTCAAGGGCTCATAAACATCAAACTACAATCTGATAATATCTCCATTATTTTAATGAATATTTATTGAATTAGCAAATAACTGTAAGGCACTGTACTAGATGTGGTGGCAGATACAATGGTTTAGATGCATTTTTCTGACCTCCAAAGGCTTACAATCTAGTGAAGGAGACACATCACACATGAAAAATAATGTGTAATACAGGGCAAGTTTTTAAAAAATGACACGTGATGGGAAAGGGAAATTTTCAGCTGGTGAGGATCTGGAAAGACTTCTGGAAGACAATTTGAGCAAAGACTAGGATTTATCTCTGCTTTCACTTAATTTTCAGAAGTCATGCAGCAGTAGGTAATGTTAAGTATTTAAAATGCTTCTACCTAATTAAACCTGATACCCCCCACCCCACCAGCAAACTGCACAAATTGCTTTTTATGTTGGTACAGGAATTTGAAAAGATGGTGTTGAATACCTGAATCCCAGTAATTAGGCCTACTTAATTCTGATGACCCAGAATATACACCAAATTTTAACTGTTGAGGGCTATTATTTGTATGGCACGAGTGTATCAGGAAGAGGATAGATGAATATAGTGGGTCCTCCAAATCCGCGGGTTTCGCATTCGCAGATACAGGGGGCCGACTGCATTCATTACAGTACTAAGCCATTTTATATAAGAGAGCTTCCGCGGATTTCAGTATCAGCGGGGGTTCCTGGAACCAATCCTCCGCGGATACCAAGGGACAACTGTACATACAGACTACCCCTAGGAGCCATTTCAGTCCCTCCCTCTCACAGATGCCTCTTATAGTTTGGAGCATGCGCTCCTATCACAGGTCTCCCTCCGTCCCCCCATGTCTCAAAGCCCCAAGATTATTTTACCTTTCGTGGCAACCGTATTTTTAGTCTTAATTTTACATTTCATAATACCCTCTTCTCATAACCCGTACCTTGGCATCAACCTCTGGATAAAGGAACCATCCAACTGCCTTCTTTACTCCAAGATGTTCCTTTCCTTGGTTTTCAAAGGAAGGAACTAATTACAATGGAGAATACGTAATTCAAGGAAGAGCATTAAGGGATGTTTTATGGGTGGGAGTTGGAGATGTTCAAAATGCAGTTATTTCATATTCAACCTCTTTTTTTGTGGCCATGAAATAAAACCTTCAATAGAAAGATATGAAGAACCACAACTTTATAGAACCAGTGGCTCAAATAGATACTCTATAGGCAAAAGCTGTTTTGACCATGTTCTGGGTGGTCTCATTATCTTAGCACCAAAAAATTAAGCATTTAATTTGTCATCTTATTTCTAAGATATGATGGAATAACCATTCTCTCAAACCTCACTTTCACGGAAATAGGTAGTTTGGTCATAACTTCAGAAAATGTAAATTATTTAGTAACTGATGAGAAACTGAAAATACACTCATCTGCCTGTTGATAAGATTGGTAAGGCACTTATAATCTAACACCACCATTATCCTGTATAAGATGGCCAATGTTTTTCTTGTCTACTTTTTAAAGACACCTTTTAAATAAGTAAAACATTCCACCTAATTTCTTATGTTAATTATAGAGACAATGGCTTCCTTTCACAAAAAGAAAAATGCTAACTATATTCAGATGTTTAAATGTAGTTTTCAAATGACCTAAGTAACTTTGAAAATAATTAGGAAAGGCTTTGCAATCGTTGCTCTTACCTCTCAGGTGGCTATTTTCTAAAATATGAAAACAAAAGCACTTTGAGATGGTACCTATAAAGCACCATGCAACTAGGCTTGGTTCAGAATTGTGAAAATCACTAATATTGGTACTTCAATTCCAATTGTAGTAAGGTTGCTACCAAATAACTAAAAGAAACTTTTCCTATTTTGGTAAGCTGATTCAAGCTATAAGAAAATAAACTCAATACAGTATATCCAAGTAGAAATCTTAAATAATAAGATAATTGTGGAAATTTGTATTGAAAAAATTTTTTTGGAAAATTTCCCCTATATATTGAAAGACAGCATTTAAATTTAGGTTTCCTTGGGTCAGATGAACACAAGATTTTAAAAGTCCGAATTTTGAGCATTATCAGAAAGCCACATGGCCTATACTCTTCAATTCTGTGAAAAGTTCAAGATATATCCTTACTTATTCAATATAATTAAGAACTCTATCCAAGATGTTCAGAGAGCAGTTCTATTACTTCTATTTTCAGTTAAAAACAAACAAAACGTATAATTTAAGAGATTAGCTTTCAGTTCTTTATTTCTTGAGGCTAAGAGGAAAGCTGCTCCGAATGCTCACAGAAACGTTGATGGCAGGATTGGAGCAATTTCTGTAGGGCTTCAGAGTTAAGAGACCAACAACAAACATCCCTACCTAGTCCTTTTCATGTACTGGTTTTTCAAACGTTGATAACAGGTCATGCATTATTCTTAAATTAGTTTAAGCCTATTTACATATTCAGCAACTGCCAAGTTTCATAGCTTCTTTCCACTGTGTAAAGCGGCCTATGAAACTGTTATTGATCATGGTGGAGGATGGGAAATTGTAATTATCACATACACTGTTGACAGAAAATGAATCTGGAGGGGAAGTAGCCATAATGAATATAATTTAAATGATTCTGAAGATTCTTCTTGCAAACAAAGCATGGAAATATCTGACTTGCAAATGTTGCCAGATGTTTTAAAACCATAGTTTTGTTCCTAAAGTTACCTTTAAGCAGAGGTTGATAAATTTTGGGTTTTGATTCGTATCAACTGCTGTTACAAACCTATAGCACAAGCAATAAAAGAAAAAAATCAGCTAATAGCCATATTTAAACCCCAGAAAGCTACAGCTGGGAAGTTTATCTTGATGTTCTCCTAATTGTACATGTTCTTCAGGGATACTTTGTTGATGGTTTTAATGCACCTACAGCAAGGAGACTACTATTTTGAAGAGGATTTTTGAGAGGTTGGCTTGGGGTGGGGTAGAACTCTGACACCAGAAATTTGAAGTAAGCCAAAGACAAGGCAAGCAGTTTGTTTATAGACAATATCAATGAAAGTTAAGACTAGGCTAGAAGGATAAGCTGTGGCCAAATTAGAAAATTTTAAATCACATATGTGGCTTGCACTTTATTTCTGTTGGACAATGCTGTTGTAGACCTCAGTGACAGATATGGAGAGTAATTATAACTAAATGTGCCACTTATAAATTTGGTCTTCAGGAACCATTTAAGACATTTGTAAATATGAAGTTCAGCTAGACCTGAACTTCCTAAAGGGTAGGGTAGGATTTGGATAGAGAGGACATTTCAAGCATATTCAGTAACAGTAAATGATCAAATGTAGCTGGATGTAATAAGAGAAATTAACAGGACATAATCACTGACAGAGTAGAGCACTCTAATGCATACAGCAAACAGTTGAAATGCAGACCTGCACATAACACGGATCAGTCAAGCCCTGACCCTAAAACAGGAGTGCACATAGATGTGATAGGTAACTGAATGCAGATGAGATCAAACAGAAAAAGTACAGAGGAAAAAAGGGAAATAAGGACAGATAAGAATGGGGTGGTCAGAGAAGACTACAGAAAACGCAAAGTGCCAAGAAAACTTTTCAAGGAGAGTGATTCAATGTAACAAATGCTTTAGAAAGGTTAAAGTTTTTAAAAATACGTAATTTTTCTATCAGGCTACTGCTACTAGTATCCTGTGAACAGCTCTTGAAAATAGAGGGGAGGAGGAAAACCAAATTAAAAGGGGTATCATTCCTAAACCACCAAGCTGCCTAGGAAAAGGTACAATAAAATGCTTTTATCCTGATAAAATATGTGTGGTTACAACCTAAAAACAGATTACTGGGACAGGGAGAGATTGCTGGTGCCTAGTGTTATCTTGGATTATATGCTGGCCCTATAATTTTTAAGAAATATTTGAATTATTAATAAAGCAAATTTAGGGAAGTTGGGTTTGCAGTTAGACTGCCTTTTATTTCCTGACCAGGTTCATTACTGTATTAGCATTATACCAGAAGAGAGTTTTGCCTAGAATTCAAGAATGAAGAGACTTGGGATAAATGAACACTGATTCTAATGATTAAAAGACATGGTTACTACCACAAAAGTAGATCCATGTTGCTCATATATTAGTTGACATCTGTTATTCAGGTTGACTCCCAACTAGTGCAATATTAACACCGTAATTTAGGAATAACTTGAAACATGCTCTGTGACCTATATAGGGCCTGATACAGTTTTCTTCCTCAGAAGGTACAGGCTCCAGTGTTTCCTTAACTGTAAGAGAAATATTTGTCCTAATCTCTCCCCCTCAAAGTATCACAAAAATAATGTACCAGGAAATGTTCAAACATAAGGTATTACAGGGTGAATGAAGTCTTTCAATGTAACACTTCCTATATTTTCTGAAACTAAGCCTTCACAACAAAAGTATGAATGAAATGAAGCAAAAAAATCCTCTAGGCAGAATTTTACCAAAAACACAGCTTTATCTCATAGAATGTTGAGAGCTGGAAAAATATCAGATTTTAATATAATCTCTTTTCACACGCAAGGAAACTTCAGACCAAAGAGGTTGTATTTGTGTTTGCACATAGTTCATTAAATGCCTCAATGAATAAAAAAAAATATTTTTGTTTTTTTCACCTTCAATTATTGGGAAAATAAAAGTATCTATGAGACTGTATTAATGCACATATTTTGCTTTAGCAATCTATACAAGTTTATATGAAAAGTGCATATACATATAGATATATACACATACAGCATATATATATATATATATATATATATATATATATATAGGCTACATCAGGCTTATTAAAGTAGGAAAGCCCTATGAATACAAAAGAGCTTAGCTGTGCCTCATGTCCATCAATTTTAATTGAATGAGTCTAGGTATACTAGTTAACAAGATTTATTTTCCTCCTTAGTTTTACCTGGTACATGTAAATTTTTACATGTTTGGAAGAGTGGAAGGGGAAGAAATCTAAGTGACTGAGGGTTGTAAAGCTACTTTCAAGGTCTACCCCCAACCACAAGCAAATAACCTGCCTGGGACAGGTCAGGACTCCCGCAACTGGACACTCTTCTTTCTGGCACTGGAGAAGGTACCCTGCTTGCCTGCCTGCTCCCAAAGAAGCTAAAATACATCCTGTTAGTCCTTTTACACACACAGAACTTAAGAGTCACCCATCTCAGGGGACAAGCCCAGTAACAAACCAGACTGCTTTTACCAATATGCTTCTTTCATAAAAACAAATAATCGCCAAATATTTGAGAAAAATCAGAAGTACAAAAAGCAACCAAAGTGAATAGTTCAATGCATCTTACCAGAAACTGGTAACTTTTAAAAAAAAGTCCAGAATTCAATAAGCGAAACAGTCCATATATAAAGACTGCTCTACTGCCGAAATTTGAAGTCAATATGTGCCCTAGAAGGAAAAAAAGTGACATTTTCTATAAAGTATAAAAAGCTTACAGTGATGGATGAGGAAAAAGTTTAAATATAAGAGAATCAATCCAGTCCATTTCTTCCAATCCAAGCTTCAAAAGAGAAGGCTGAAAAACTGAAAAAAGTTAAAAGCAAAATTCTCAGCAATGAAAAAACCCTTTAGACTGTGAGTTAAAAAGCAAAATAAATGAAGACCTATGCATAGACTCTGATGAAACTTTAGGAAACCAAATAACAAGAAAAAAATCTGAATACACAAGAAAAAAGCAGATTACCTACAAAAGGAAGAAATGCATTCAAATCAGACTGTTACAAGCAACACTGGACACTACGGAAATAATGAAGCAATACCTCCCAAGTTCTGATGGAAAATGACATTGCAGCTAGAATCCTGTGGCCAAACTGTCCATCAAGAGCGAGGGTGAAACAAACATTTTTCAGTATGTAAGACTGTTTACAATTTATATACCCCCTCTGAAAATATTACCAGAGAATACAATGAAGCAAGAATAAAAAAGAATCTAAGAGGAAGCTATGGAATCTAAGAAACAGTGGAATCCAGCAATGGAATCGAAAAAAAAGAATCCTACAAAGACAGGAGTACAGAGCATTAAATATTAAATATCCAGAAGTGTTCAGTAAAAAGAAAGGTAATTAGAAACACAAGAAAATATCAAAATCGTGGTTCATATTTTAGCAATGGCATGAATCTAAGCAAACGAACATAAAAATTCATTTTATCTCTACGTTCTTACTGTGCCTTCCAAAGGGCACAGCTTTGGTCAAAATAGGATTATCTATGAACCTAAGTACATTATCCATTGTAAATGCTATGTTTTGGCCATATTCAGTCTAGAGGCAAAATAAAAGATAACCAGTTATAAAATGTCAAATCTGACAGGAGAAAAGTAAAGATAGAGCTAACAAGAATTGGGAGAAAGTATCAAATGTGCTCCTTCTCTTAGTGACGAGCAAACATACTAAAATCAGTCTAAGGAGAGCCAAGTGTAGTTTGAGAAATAAAGCTAATCAACTGAATTTAAATTTGGCAAAAGGAGAACAGGACTAGCATAAGCTAAATTCCTCACAAGGGGTAAAGAAATACTGCTTAAATTTAGGAATTAAAAAGAGATATAAGAGGTAACCTACATAACTAAAGAGAAGAGTCACCTCTGTGAATTGACTAGGGCATGAGCCGAGTAGACTTTCATATCCTGTGCTATTTGAATGCTATTTCATATCCTGTGCTGTATCCTGTTTTCCATTTATAGGCTTGTTAAAAAACTACTATCAACTTAAAATATCAACTAAGCATATATACACATAAACACCTTTATCCATCACTACTCAAACTAGGAGGTATATGTAACTGAAGTGAGATAATGCCTTAAATTCTGACCTCCCTTGTCAAGTGATTTAACTTCAACCACCTACTTACTGAAAGGTAAATATGAGACTATTCATATGGATGTTACCATTGCTCTTAAGTTATTTTAAAATACAGTATGGATCACTCTTAGAAAATAGCTGTTTTCAGGACTTGAATTCATAGTTCTCTAGAACTTCACACTCTTCTCGGGCATCATTACTTGTGCTCTCCAAAAGAACCTCATACAAACTTTGCGGACTCAAAACCACTAGACTCAATCAGCAAAACAAGAATTTAATCTTGAATGAGTATACAGAATACAGACCAAGTTTTAATACGGACAGGGTTTGTAGGTGGATGGATGAATTAATTAATTAATTAAATGAATTTAGACGGGGTTTGTAGGTGGATACTATTTTGTTCAGCAGCTTGGAATTAAGCTGAACATCAGCATAAAGGAAAATTGATGGGCTGAGTTGTTCTAATAATTACAATATAAAAACCATAAAGCAGTGTATAAGTCACAAGGCCAACTGTTCCCTTAACTTCAAGGCAATTTTGACTTTTTTAAAGTCAGATGGACAATTTAAATGTGGATCTTCATATTTTACTTAAAACATTAGCATTTAATGCTCATTAATTTTTAAAAGCTTTCCAATGTTGTAAATTAAGTAGTTCAAAATTTTGGATTCCATTTTCAAATTAACATACCACAATTAAGCCTAATTCAGCAAGTAAACTAAATTTCCACCAAACTGAAAAATATTTTGAAGAATATTTTTAAACGCCTGCCTACCACAATTAATTCAGGTTTCCTTGCCCTGGCAGAGCTTCCATCCTAAAATGAGGCAAAGAAACCATATGGAAAAGAAACTGAGTAACTTTCAAGAACAAGTATAAGTAGTCATTTAAATAGACTGATCAAAAGACAAGAACTAAGCAGGGATAAGCCCAAGACACTGAAGTAACTACAGTATCTGCTGCTGGGCCCCTAACTTTAAAGATGCAGTACTAAATGCTAAATGGATCTTTAGGAAATGGAGAGAGCAACTAATATCTTTTTTAATTCTAGAATAAAAGCTTTTTCATAGTGTTTTAATTCTATTTATAAATAAATCTGAAGTTAGGCAGAGGGCCTAGAGGGAATTTCACCTGTCCTTAATGTTGAAGAATTCCTAGGAACTCAATTTCTGCAAATTCATGTGAATTCTTACTATTTCAAGAAAAAAAAAGGAAGACATTAAATTCTGCTAAAACTTTTACATAGGCATGTAGCTGCAAAGAATTGAAGTGTATTCTGCCAATTTCTAGAAATGACCTTTGACAAATTACTCATTATTTCTGGTTCTCCTCCAAGCTCATTCCAAATATTAAATATACTGAGAAACACAATTAGTACATATGCTTTTCTAATTTTTCATGACATGTTTAGTTGAAGCAATTTTAGAGGCCTAACTCCTGAGTCTTCCAATTAAAGTTACATGAATACCAACATATTAAAAATATTTTCTTAAAAATGAAGTCATAAGGGTTTCTTTACTCATGACATAAAATAGGTACACCTAGTTTTAGCTATTTTGTGTTCAAATGATGCAGTACTAGCATTTTCTAATTCCCAAAGGAAAAAAATCGAGACACGAGCTCAAACACAAACTGTTACACAAATGCCATTATTCAAATTTCCTTCACCTCATCTAAAATTAACATTAAAAGAGCCACACCAGATACCTTAGAACTCTTTGGTACGTCATGGTGTTTCTACACTGAGAAGACCTGACTTTGGAACCTACAAAAACTCTTTTCTACAGATTTTAGTTAACTGTGAATAAGCCCTAGTCACATTCTTTAATCTGTGGTAATGGCTGGTGTACATCAAAACCTTTGCCTTTTTGCCTTGAGGAAGTAACAACTGGCTGTAGTTCATAAATGACAGAAAATGTCAATCCCCTTAGGTATCCTAACACTCTCTCCAAAACAAGTTGATATTTTGTGTCACAAGACTGTTTTCAGAATAGAAATGAAAGCCCAAAAAAAGGCAAGAAATGACAATTCATGGACACTACTGATAGTAGCTCTTGTACCCCTCCGCAGAACTTGTTTTAAAACTCTTTTAAAGGAAAACATCAGATATTCACTGAAGCTTGTAAATTATCCTAAAATAATCTTATCTTGAGCCTACTAAATTTATTGCTTGTGTTAGAAACACATTCTAGCAAATTTTAACACTTGAAGACACTAATTTCCAAAATGGTTTATTAGGACTTCTCCCTCACCCAAAAAGTCTTATTCAGCAGTCTTGATTTCAACAAGAAAAAAAGTACTGGTTTGGCGTCTGCACAGGGAGCCAAATAGGTAATGTAAACGGTTTCCAAAATGCTTAAGTGCTGCACCAGTCTTTCAGGTATAAAACTTCCATGATTGTTCTAAAATGACAAAAGTTTGTTTTCATTAATCAGTATAAATTTTGGTTACCCTAAGTACAAACTCAACTCTGCACCAAGTGACCTAAAAGTATTTTTTTCCTGATGAAGTGGCCAAAGCTACCCCTACCCACCCCACCCACCAAGAAATCCTAAGGCTATGGCCAAAACCTCCCTGAATGTATTGACAAGTTCTCCATTCTTTGATGATTTGCCAACTTAGCTTAATAAAACATATTTTGAGTTCACCTACCTAACCTCACTTGCAGTCATCTAAATGTGCAACATCTTACTAAAACAGATCCATGTGTTCACTCCCCTCTCCTGAATTACTTGCAACCTCAATCTCTCATTTCCAAACCTTCAGAGAAGGACAGTGACAGAGAAAGGAAGAACACTGTAGGGTGGGGCATGTTCTCAGAAAAGCAGAACCAAATTACCATTAACTTCTTCATCAAGTCCACTGGCATGTGCATGACCGCAGCATATTTTCATCATCAATTAAGTGAAGACCAACACTATACATTTATTCTACGTATCTCCCCATCATGTGAATGAGGGACCTTGGGGAATTTGTTTTTTACCATTGCTAGTTACTTTGAACATATGGATAGTCAAAAGGTGAAAGAGCTCTCAAGATTTCAGTGTCTATTGTCTATTTAAAAGCTGTTAAATGAAAAACGATGAAATGGAGGACACCCACAATAACTCTTGGACTCCTGGAGATCCTAAGACATGCTACAAAAATAGGTCTTTATTCTTAGGAAAATATAGTCAGAGCTAGCTTCCTTATGCTATACATAAAATCTTAACATCAGAGGCAGTACAGATAGTACAGATAGTTTTTTGAACTGATCTCCAAACAAGCACAAACCCACTACGTTGAAAAGAACAGGTAATTTGAGGTTTTTGGCAAAAGACAGTACTTCACACATCTAATCCAAATCAAAGAGCCTGCAGACAGTTTTCAGTGAGATGAAAGGAATGAAATAAATATAAATTCTATGGATAAATAAACATGAGACAATTTAAATAAGCTAACAGAACTAATATTTTTTTAAATAAAAATACTAGTCAGGTACAAGCTTTTGTTTCTCAATGCCAGACTTCTAAATGTTTGTCAGACTACTGTTAATAGCATTAAAAACCTAATCTTGGAACCAGAGCATTAATTATAATACTGTTTTGTATTTGTATGAAAGATTTTTTTCCAACTGAATGTTTCTGCTCCTGAAAAATATTTTAATTACTGAAGGCAAACTGTGGTGCTAATAGAACTTATATCTTAAGTATTTTAAAAAGTGACAGATCAAATAGTCCATCTACCAATTTGCCCACAGTTAAAAATTGTCTTTGAATATTGGTTTATAATTAGCATCTCAAGAAAAGTAGTGGCATGCCCTATTGAGTGGTGTGATTACTAATTAATATTACACTTTGAAACACCAGCCCCACAAGTCTGTTCATTTTATGTATTACTTCAGTTCTTTATTCATTTTATACCCACCACTGAATTCCTATGTTCAGATAAAAATTTTATGGTATACATCATTGGGGAGAAAACGGTCATGGTGGGTATTCTTGCAAGTTTTAGGAACCTGACCAATCATTTACTCTAGGGTTAGCTCCCTCTCCTAAATGCATGAAGTCCTTCTACTTTTTAAATTTCTCCCCTTAAAATAGAGACTACATGTCATACTCTGTAACAACATGATCTTTTGCTATGTTTCTGATCAACATTGACTTTTGGCTCAGCCATCAAAAAAGGTGTCCTGAATGTGACAATTTTGCCCATCTAGCATGATGTTCACCCTGATATTAAATAAGTCTTTTCAAATATCTTATATACAAGTGAATACCCGAGATCATCCCATCAATCCATTCCTATGTTTTTCCTATTTTATCATGAGGCCAATGTTTCTATTTTGTTAAATCACACTTGCAGTAATTGGTAGATAAATTTCTCATGATGCTGCAACTGCCATCATGAATGTGCAACCGCTTTCTGTGCTCAATCCCCACTTCATTTCTAACATCTGATTCAGTTGCAATGGCTGAAAATCTTCCACAAAAAGCATGTTTGGGAGAATATATGCAACACAATTTTCTCACAAAGCAACATTCTGAAAACTGATTAAGTAAACTGATGATCACTTTTGATTGCCAAGTAGTCTGCAGAAACAAAATCTTGCGTCTGTTTTGGTTAGGTAACTCAAATTTTCTTTTTTTTTAACAATCAGAATGCTTTAAGGATACATTTTTCACCCCAAGGAAGGGACTTGACTCTTGGATTTAAGACCCATTCCTTGACAATATGTACAAAATTTCTTTAACTTGTCATCTGTCCATTCTTTGAAGCTGTCAAAGCCAAGAACCCATAAACAAATCACAAATAGCAATAACCTACATTAGTTAACATTCCCCTTTAAACATGTTGACATTTTTACTAAAGGATTAGTTATTTTTGCATTTCCATTTCTCATATCCCATGACATTCCATATAAATTGCATTATTGCTTTATAGGCCACACAACATTCAAAAGTATGTTTATATGCATTGCCTGTTTTCCTTGATCTGATAAGAGTTTGATACTGATTTTACTATAGAAATTTAAGTTTGAAAATACCAGTTAGTATTTCTTCTCAGAACTTAATTGTTCACATCACTAATCACTACATGCATATTTAGCTCTGATTATATTGCTCAAAAACTGCACCCATTATCAGAACAGTGCAAATGATATTTAATTTTAAAAGTAATTATAATGGCTTGAATTCAAAGTTATTCAAATGAACACTGTCAAGTAATTTCACTTGAGTGTGTATATATTTCATCACCACTGTTTACATTACCCATCAATTCTTCACAATTTCTTTATATCAGTTTTCCCTCCCAAACCCCAAACTAAGAATGCCAAATAGTCTTGGAAACCCACAGCTCCTTACTTTAATGTTTTCTTAAGAACACATTTGTGAACTCACAAAAATGTTCATCTTCAACTTTGACAATGGAGTTCTTACTTAAATTAAACAAACCCATCCTAAAGTCCCAACAAATAACTCTGAGAATTAACTTAAACACCTTGACAGTGTCCCTTAAAAAGGGTATGACAGTAAAGTGCCAATAGGCATGGCAATGACCTCTTTGATGGGATCATTTAACTCCTTGGAACTGGAAAATGCCAGCATCAAGGATTACACTGAGATTCAATTTTACTGAAGGCTACATTTAGTTGACCCACTTTCCACAACCTATTACACTCATTGTATGTTAGAATGAAATGCAAATGTTTTGTGTAGCCCTCAAACTTACACTAAGAGTTGAGAGAAATGTACTTTAAAAAAGCACGGGGTAATATATAAAATCAGTGGCAGAAAGTTTCATTAAGCACCAGGAACTAATTTTTTTCACCCCATAATCATTTTGTAGGTAAGTTTCAATAACCGGCAAGGCACATTTACATATATTCCAATGAATACTTATTGACAAATTTTAAATTACACTCTATGTCCCAGCTATCCCAGTAACTGACATACAACATACTAAAATGGTTTATTAAGATAACATAAAAAAAACCAATTAATGTGAAACATACAGGCTATTGGCAACCACTATTCTAAAATTATGTAAGTACAAATAAACATACTGAAATGTGTGCAATTCTAAGTTTTTAAACCAGAATATTTCTACACTAACACACATTTATATTAATGACACATAAAAAAAATAAAAACTTTATTACAAAAATAAGTTACACTCGCCTCCAGCTTACAGTATAAAACAATTTTATTTGCAGGAATGCAAAATGATTGTTTGCCATGAGCATTTTGAACATATGACACGTCTAATTTTCTTGTTAAGTTTGCATTTACTGGGGGAACTGGTGTGTATAAAACCTTAATTAAGTATAATAAGCTCTGATCTTCATTGTGGTGCCTATTGGGTATGTGATATAACTGCAGTATCCCTTTGGGGAAGGGGAAAAGGGATTTCTTTATACCAAGTCCTAATTAAACTATAATTTCACTTTTGACTTTAAGCTATCAATTTAGGACTTGGCAAAAAAATTTTTTGAGGGTGATTCAATAGAGGATGCTTCACCACTGAACACTCACTGTCATCAAGGTGCTTTAGAAAATTAAAAACATAGCACAAATGATTGTACTCTATTCTACAAGTTATCATGACCTGCATAAGAAATGGAAAGCTGATTCACATTTTTGCAGTGATCAGCAATAAGAAATGCACTAATGAAACATACCTTTTACCTAAAAAGCTAAACTACAGCCATATACTAATTTCTATGATTTATGAAAAACTTCAAAATATCCAAATGTCAGGCTTTGCTGTACAAGTGTCAGTTTTAGTCTGACTTTTTATAAAGGGACACTGCAGTATTTAGTACAAGTTCGGATGCACTTTTTTTGAACATCTGATGTCTTACAAAAGTAACATCTTGCTAAACTATTATACATCCAAATAACTACAATATCTGAAGAAGCAAGGCTGCTTTTTCAGCCACAAAATACGACAAAAGCAAGGCCTGTTATGATGGTCATGAGGAAGTCTTACAAGCCTCTGAAACTAAAGGCAACTAAGAATGTTACATTTGGTATATTAAAATCTTACCCTCATATCATTTAACAAGCCTTGCTTTTATCTACAAAGATTTTCTATGTACAGTACAGACAGGGTATAGTTCAATCCTCTGCTACTGAGGTAGTTAACCAACCCTTTAAAAAAGGTTCTGAAAAGAACCACTATCTGGAATGCCTGACTAACCAGCTCTGATGATTACACCTGAAACTGCATATCTGAACACAATTCAAAAGTGATTACTATAAAAAAGATATAGACAATCATGATTAACCTTGGTGAGCAGAAATAAAATTTAAGGATACCAACAATGGCATTCATCTATACCACTGCAATAAAATTTAAATGCACAAATTCAAGAGAATGTTTCAGAAAACCACTGCTGGAATCCTTAATTTAAAAAAACAGGGGAAAAATCTACTTAGAGCAGATTTTTTAAAGAGAAGAACTTTATTCTTTATTAAGATACCATGCTAGAAGTTATGAAGGATTTCTGTTGGAACACATTTGGAAAATAGAGTAGCTTTAGTTTAATAACTTGCACTGCAGAGAAAATTGTTAAAGAAATTCATATCAAAGTCCAAGTATTAGTTCAATGTCCTGTATTTGATTCCATGATCTTCATAGGAAGGTCTTCTGCAATAGAATATGCTCCTATACAGCCGAGATATTTAAGGTTGCTTGATTTCCTTACCATTACTCCACTGCAAGCTTCTGGTGTAATCCCACATAGCAAGTCAGTCTTCATTGTAACAGGTCAGGACCGGCCTCGACCCCTTTTCCCTGCTAGCCAGGTAACAAAAGGAATCAGTTAGATAAATCATTTTAAATTAATAATGTGTACATACATAATGATAATATTAAAAAATAAAAGCTTTAACATAGTAATTCTTAATATAAATTCTAACCAAAAAGTTTCCTTTCAACTATTAACAACTTCTCACTCGTTTTGAGTTGAGGTTTTTGGTTTGGTTTTTTGCCCTTTATGGGGGAGAGGAGGGAGAACTAGATTGAGGTTTGAAAACCCCTTTTTGTTCACAAACTGATTTTATTAAAAAAAAAAAAAAAAAGGAAACCTAACAGAAATTACACTTTAAGGCATTTGCCCCCATTAACTTTCAAGAAATTCCTGTTTTTGAGACATGAAGTAATCAGAAAATAGACTGATAAAGAAAACATCTGGGATTTGTTTGACCTTGACATTTGAAATTCACTGATTAACATTTTTTAAAAAGCATTCTGTTTTTCAAATCATGTATTTTTCACATGTAGCCTTACTGTAAGGTATAAATCTTTAAATTTAGGGGGAATGGAGGTTCAGAAGTTGGGAGTGGCTTTTAAATGTTTTCATTGTTGACACATAGTCTACCCTTCAAAATTCTAATATT